>APFE030108671.1:0-85988 GCA_000404065.3 Pinus taeda
TACTCACATGAATTCAGCTCATGTCCAGTCCGAAACAGATAAGGCCACCAGCTTCATTGAGTGCATCCAACATATTTTCCAGCAGGTCATGACATTCTTGAGAAATTAAATGCCAAGTACAAGCAGCGACATGATCAACATCGGGTGCCACACAAGTTTCAGGTGGGCGACAAAGTCTGGTTGCATTTGCAAAAGGAACGCCTTATTGGAGCCTATCGGAAATTAAGACCACTCGATATGGTCCTTACACCATTACTAAGGCTATGGGAGACAATGCATTTGAGCTCAGCATTCCCCCATTCCTTGGCCTGCACCCAGTGTTCAATGTGGACCGCCTTCGGCCATACTTTCCACCATTACTAGACACAACCGACATTGCAGAACAGCTCCAACCCACAGAATTAAATCCAGATTGCATGGAACAAGCTGCAACTGATCGGATCATGGACACACAGATCAAGAACACTCGCCAACAGAATATCCAACTGTATCGAGTTGTCAAAGCAGGCCAACTCCTTCAGCAGGGCAAGTGGTTCACCAAGGAACAGGTTCAGCAGAAGTTTCCTCATCTCATGGAGGAGCTCAACGCAATGGGGACCATTGCTTCCTAAGGGGGGAGGAATGATCCAGGTGGATATTGGTGGCCACCTGCCAAGTCCACCTGGACCCCCACCGTTGTTTCTCTCAGCATTTTCAGTTTCCTAATTGTAGCACAACTTACAATTTTTAGCAATTTTTTCGGGTCTTGATCCGGAGCCGTTTTGAGGCCCTAAACGACGTTTTTTGGGAAATCCAGGGGCAACATGGGTCCATGGAATGGACCGTGTTGCCTTCCAACAATGATAGTGCTCGAATAGATCTTTCTAATGAGCTATTGTACGCGTCAAACGGAGATCATAAGCTAAAGTTACGACCCCGGGAAGTTGATGTACCAACTTACCCCCAAACGGGGCCCACAGTTTGGCGTTTCATCTCCTAGGGTTAGGTTTTGGAATGCTAAGGGTTTTTCATTGTTTCTCAACAATAAATAGGCCTTCGAGCCTCATTGTAAGTTAGTTTAGAGGCGTGTAGCCAACACATCTCTTCTCAGAGATAAGCTACCATCGCCCTAGCTAGTTTATTTCCATTTCTGATTGTAAGCATATTTCAGTATTTTCCATTAATGAAATGAAGTATTATTTCCGCTGCATATTTGTGTATATCGTTATCTATGTAATTTTTTGCGTTCCTATTTAAATCCGGATCAAGAAGTGAGTTGGTGCTAGCTATTTTATGGATGTATGGTGAGCTGAGGTGTCCTGCAAGAGATCTGCACATCTACTTACAAAAACTCTTCAAAGAAAGGACTAAAAACTGAAATTTCTCTAGCTTGACCTAATTTCTGACCTACAAACAGAAAATGTTGAACAGTAACCTGTAAACAGAAAATCATGTAGAGAGATCTATTGTAAAAGAACAGGAAATGATCTAGGCAATTGAATCTAAACCAATATCAATCTTTCCAAATCGAGGTATCACACTAGCAGTTGCATGGAAGAGCAAAAACTGCGTTTTTCATCGTAGCAGTAGAGCCTTGACCTCAAATCATAGTCCCAGGAAGGGAGAAAGGAGATCAGGACCCGCTGTTGGCCTTCTTGAATCTTATTTTATCACTGAAATAACCTACTTGAGCAACTGAAATAAAAACAACTATGCTAATGATCAAAAGCAACTTAATCTAACAAAGTAAAATGAATCTATGCAACAGAAATTAACTCATGAACTGAAGTAAAAACATATAAGTACATAGTAGGAGGTGATAGGAAGCTTGGGTTGGGCCCTAACCCAAGAGCTTTAACCCTCTAAAACAGTTCAGTGCTAGCTTAAAAACTGTTTCATCTTCGTTATCAAAAGTAGCAGTCACATTACATAAACTGTTCTAAAAAAGGAACTCGAAAATGAGCTAAACACAATGCTGCACAAAAGTGCGAAAATATACTAATAACTGACCAACCTACTAAGGCTCTAAGCCTCCTTAATTATACAAATGGATTCCTCCAAAAATCCTCCTAAAATCAAGGAACTCAGCTTCCTAGAACTGGTGATAAACAACAATGCTTCTTTACTTGCTCGGCTGCCCCTTGGAATCATCAATGTGGACCTTTGTGCTTCGAGTAGTTGATGAAGGATTTGAGGAAAGGGGTTATAAATGAAGGAGACCCCCCCCCCCCCTACAAGTCCTCTTCCCTGTTTTCCTTGAGTTTTGGCTGTCATTTTCTCATAAATCCCTTGTCTTTGTCCAAAATTAGCCAAAAAATCTGCATAAAGCACACATTAGACTACATGGAAAAGTGATTAACCCAGTCCACTCTATTAGCACAAATATATTCAAAAACATGAAATAAACTAATGAGAATGGTGGATTAAGTCAAAATAAGAGGTAGAATGAGCCCATATAATTACCCTTTCTGGTGCTTATCAAAGGTAACAACAAGACTAAGGGAAAATTCGATAAGAAGCGTGGAAGACCTCAAGATGCAGGTAACAAGGACAATGTAACATCGTCCCAGAAATTCAATGCAGTTGAGATAGGATAGGGATTTCATTATGAGGAGAAGAACAAAGGTGATGGAAGGAATCCTTTCTAGTGTTGGACTTATGGAAAGGATCATCGAAAGAGATATTTTCCACGGCATCGAGGTGGCTGACCTAGTAGTTATAGTGCTCAGGAGGCAGAGACAATTGGGGATGTTGGACAAATTATTCCTCAGATTTATGCAGCATTGGATAATAGGCACGTTGATCTTCAGGCATCTATTATTGATATGGAAGGTAAGATTTGTGATCAAGTTGTTTCTATTTTGATTGACCCTAGATCTAACTATAGTTATATTAGTCCTCACCTGGTGGACAAGTGTTACTTGAATAAAGAAGTACATGCAAAGTCTTGGTTGGTGTAGTTGATGATAGGTACTAAGAAAATAGCTCATCATTGGGCAAGATCTTATGCATTTGAGCTGAACAATATGTATACATCAACACATCTAAATGTGCTTCTGTCAGGATCATGTAGTATGTTGTTGGGAATGGATTGGTTGTATATTCATAGGGCTAATGTAAATTTCTATGATAAGGCTATTGATTTCTTAGATTATGATGGAGAGAGGAGAATCATGTATGGAAAGAAGAATCCTATGTTAGTGAGAATGGTTACAACTATGTAGGAAAAGCACAATAGCAGGAAGGGATGTGTATCATTTGTAGTTCATATCTCTAGTGACAAAGGAAATATGTTGGTGATGATCAAATACTAAAGAGGTATCCATCTTTTCAACAATTTCAGGATATATTTCCAACATATATTTTAGAATTATTGCCTCATAGGGAAGTGGATTTTTCTATTGAGTTGATGTTGGGAACAACACCAACATTTAAGGCACCATATGGGATGAGAAATCCAAAGTTAGTGGAACTAAAGTTGCAGCTTAATGAAATACTTGATAAGGGATACAATAGGCCAAGTTTGTTGCCTTGTGGTGCACAAGTATTGTTTGTGAAGAAGAATGGTGGTACACTTAGGTTGTGTATTGACTACATGCAGTTGAATAAGGTGACTATTAGTAATTGATATCCTTTGTCATGGATTTACACCTTATTTGATCAGTTGAAGGGAGAAATAGTGTTCTCAAAGATTGACTTGAGATCAGGACATCATCAAGTAAGATCAAAGAAGAGGACATCTACAAAATCAAATTTTGTACTAGGTATGAGAATTATGAATTTGTAGTAGTTCCTTTGAGTGTTACTAATGCTCGATCTACTTTCATATGTTTGATGAATAGTGTGTTGCATCCTTATCTAGACAAGTTTGTGATAGTATTTATTGATGACATATTGATATACTCTAAGAATGAGGAAGATAATTCAAAACATCTAGCAAGAATGTTAAAGTTGTTGAGAGAGCAATAGTTTAATGCCAAACTTAGTAAGCATAGTTTCTTTCAGACAAAAGTTCATTGCTTGGGGCATGTTGTTTCCAGGGAAGGTATAGCAGTGTACCCGAAAAGACTAGTGCTATCATGGAGTGGGAAACTCCTAGGAATGTGGATGGGGTTAGATCATTCATGGGATTAGCAAGTTACTATAGGAAATTCATCAGGAACTTCTCATGGATGTCCTACCTTATTACAGCTTTGTAGAAAAAAGGAAAGAAGTTTGAATGGACTAAGGAGTATGCAACTAGTTTTGAGCAGTTGAAGCATTTTCTTAGAAATGCTCTCATCTTGAATATTGTAGATTGAGATAAATAATTTGTGGTATGTAGAGATTCTTGCAATAGAGGACTTGGTGGAGTCCTGATATAGGAAGGATAGGTGGTATACTATGATTAGTTAAGGAAGTTAAATTAGAATGAAAATAAATATGTGATTCATCGTCTTGAGTTTGCAGCTATCATTCATGCGTTAAAGATGTGGAGACATTATCTTCTTGGAAGGAGGTTCATCTTGATAAGAGATCACAATGGGTTGACGTACTCATTTAATCAACCTAATCTAAGTTCCAGGCAAGCTATATGGTTGGATACTCTTAGTGAGCTTGATTTTGAGATTAGGTACATCAAGAGAAAGGAGAACAAGTTTGTATATGCTCCTAGTAGAAGAGTGCAGGTGAATCAATTGCAACAATGATTTCTTATGGGATAGAATTGTAGAAGTGGATTTGTTTACACGAAGTAGAAGGTCATAAATGACAAGAAAAATGGTGGATTATACTTCACATGAATCTCCTTATAGATCATAAGAGCAGCACAAAGATGAGTACTCACCTGATATAATAGATACCTTGAGAAGTTGAAAGGAAAAGATTAGAAGTTGCAAACCAAATAATGACAGGATCATTCAGCCACATGAAATACTTGTCAAGGCACAAGAAAAGAAGGCAGAGTTCAATGCAGTGACCCTTAATATTTTATCACACTTTCAAAGAAATGGACAACCACGGGTCGGTTATGGATATGAAGAAAGGACTAATGGTGCATATGGTAGTAGGTCTCATGGAAAGAGGTCATATAGGGATGACACAGTCAGAAGTGGCGAATGGATGGATACACCTGATATGATAGGTAGTGATTATGGATTATATTCTAATTCTAGTTCAGATAAATAGCATGGTGAACATTGTTATCATCTTTACAGGAAGAGTGAGAAGTAGCACTTACTTGATGAATTTGAGAAAGCCAAACCTCCTACCTTTGATGGAGAGCTAAAGAAGCTGAAAGATGTAGAATCATGGTTGCTTGGAATGAAGAAGTTCTTTGAGATGCATGACTACATAGAGAATGTGAAATCAAGGATAGCCATTTTCAGTCTCAAAGGAAAAATGACAATATGGTGTGAGGATGTGATGGGTGTGAAAGGCATCAGGATAGAGTAGTTGAGTTTCCAATTGAAGAGACTTTAGAAACAAATATTTGTCAAATATATATTATGATAGTAAGGCTAATGAGTTCTACGAGTTGAATATGGGATCTATGATGGATGAAGAATATATGACTAATTTCTTGCAGCTATTGAGGTATGTACCATGTCTTAAGGATGATAAACTGAAGGTTCAAATATTTTTTAGTGGATTTCCATTAGCATTTAAAGATTGGATTGAGTATGATGAGACTCAAACATTGGATGAAGTAATTGGGAAGCTGAAACATTATTATAAGTATTCTAAGCATAAGTTAGAACCTAAGAAAGCCTGGAATGGTAATAACAAGACTAAGGGAAAATTGGATAGGAAGCGGGGAAGACCTCGGGATGCAGGTAACAAGGGCATTGCAACATCGTACAAGAAATTCAATGAAGTTGAGAGAGGGTAGGGATTTCATTATGAGGAGAAGAACAAGGGTGATGGAAGGGAGCATTTCTAGTGTTGGACATGTGGCAAGGATCATCACAAAAGATATTTTCCATGGCATGAGGGTGGCAGACCTAAGATTTATAGTGCTTAAGAGGCATAGACAATTGGGGATGTTGGACATATTATTCCTCGGATTTATGTAGCATTAGATAATATGCACGTTGATCTTTAGGCATCTATTATCGAGATGGAAGGTAAGCTTTGTGATCATGTTGTTTCTATTTTGATTGACCCTAGATCTAACTATAGTTGTATTAGTCCTCACCTGGTGGAAAAGGGTTGCTTGAATAAAGAAGTGCATGCAGAGTCTTGGTTGGTGTAGTTGGATACAGGTACTAAGAAAATAGCTCATCATTGGGGAAGATCTTATGTATTTGACCTTAACAGTATGTATACATCAATGCATCTAAATTTTCTTCCATCAAGATCATGTAGTATGTTGTTGGTTATGCATTGGTTGTATATTCATAGGACTAATATAAATTTCTATGATAAGGCTATTGAGTGCTTGGATTATGATGGAGAGAGGAGAATCATTCAGGGAAAGAAGAAGCCTACATCAGTGAGAATGGTTACAACTATGTAGGAAAAGCACAGTAGCAGGAAGGGATGTGCATTGCATGGTACATTATAGGGGCGAATTATAGCCCAAAGGAGAAATTTGAGGGTTTTTACATTTTAAGAGGTCCATTTATATATTAAAAACCCTTTTCATATAGTTAGCCCCAATTTTATTTAAAAATAATTTTTTTTATTTTTATTTTAGCCCAAAATAAAAAATGGGTGGATAAACTTACCGAACCTTCATTTGGCCCGATTCACTGGTTTTGGGAAATCGTATTCCCTTACTCCAAAGGTATGTAATAATAAAAAAATAAATAAACTAGAGGTATGGTAAATAAATAAAACTTCTTTTTATATTTAATCCATAACCCTCTTTCTATTTAAGAAGGCTCAAAAAACAAGTTTTATTTAAGTGAATCTTATGGGCCAAATACCATGGGCCAAATTATTATTAATACCATGCAACAAAATATTATTAACCGTAATATTAGTATTAATAAAAATAAAGATGGCACATGGTATTGACCCATGGTATTCATGTGGAAGGTAACCTATTTAAAGGGGGGAATTAAACCAACATAGATCCATCTTTACTCTGGATCTACTAAGCCCCGAGAGGGATCAAATATCATCATATGCAAACTAGCATAGAGTGAAAAAATATTTGATCCCTCTCCAAGAGTAAAAATGGATCTTGTAATTTAATGTCAATTAAACATTTTAACTCGGTTAAAATATAAAAAATAAATATAAATAAATAAACAATTATTAATAGTTTTTAATCTCCAGGTTTATGATAACCCATGGTATTGACCCATGGGAATACCATGGTATTCATGTGAGCATAGATTATTTAAAGGGGAAATTCTATCAGATTAGATCCATCTTAATTCTGGGTCTACCAAGTGTTGAGAGGGATAAATAGATTTCATCCCTCTAAGAGTGGTAGATGTGGAGTTAATATGGATATAGGTTGGTTTTTATCATAATGAAGATATTAAATAGACTTAGGAAATTATATTGTAAAAAACATCTTAAGGTGAATGGTTAAATCTACATTTAGTCACTTCAAAAAATTTAGTAAAAAATACCAATATCTCCATTAATATTGGTTTTTTCTGATTTAACAAAAAAAATTCAATCTGCATCACCCTCGCAGAAGAGAGATAGTCATTGCCCAGATTTCTCACCATTTTTCAAATGTTCTCAATATGATATCTTCATGAAAAAATTAAGGTACTTATGTTGGATTAGTTGTTTGAAAAATACGTTGATTTGTACAACCTTTCATCTTCTATGTTATTCTTAGTTTGTCGTAATGATCTATGGGAGATATGTAACTAAATTTTCTTATTTAATTGAATATTTCCAATTAAAATCATAATAAATCTACATTTATAAATTTATATATTGATTGGAAGGCTTATGACAACGGTCACTTCTTTCCATTAGATCCCATTCGAGCCTTTGGGATACCTACTACTTTCTTATATTATATAGTTGGGGCTTGCTACTTGTTGGCGTGTTGGGGTAAACAAACTTGATGTGTTTCTTTTTATCTCGTAGTTGGAGTGTATGGAATAAGAAAGAAATTTGATTTGCATTTTCTCATCCTGATAGGTAAATGTTTGTAGATGAAGATTCCATCTTAGCAACTCTGTCACAAGGAGATTTTGTATATGTTTTTGTTGCTCAATACAAAATCAAGCAATTTTTTTTTAAACTCAACATTAGTTTCATTTAGGAGCAAAGAGTTATCTCCATGTCTTCTTCACACAAGAAAGTTGTATGGTCCAATGATCCTGCCATATGATTTTTGACAGCTAGCTTACGGTACAAGGCTATCTTTGATGATGAAGCAATAGTAGTAGCTTGGTGATAGGGAAGATTTGGAAGGTTAAATCTTCAATGAAATCCATGATTTTTATGTGGTTGGCCCTAACGAATAATGTTTTGACATGAGAGGTTCTACAAAATAGGGCAAGGTAGGGTCCTGGAATTTGTACTCTATGTAAATGTGAAGGGGAAACAATAGACCACATGTTGGTGTTCATTTGTATTTTTGTTCAGGAGGTATGGGGTGTTATTCTCCCCTTATTTTAGGATAGGGTACTTGGCAGGAGGCTTCCTTGTTGGATTGTTTGATGATAGATCACTCAAATAACATAAATCATTGCCCCTGATTGCCTCTAGAGCCATTTGGACAGGAAAGAAGGAATAACAATTTTGTAGACAAGGAGATCCATCCTTTTTAGGTACATCATCAAGTAAAATACCTATATGAAGGCATAAAAATGACTCCAAAGGTTAAAGTTCCAAGGTGGGTTGCAATTTGGAGGTTGATAAAACTTATCCATGGCCTTTCATTGTTGGTGCTTGCCAAGGTGATATTCTTGTTATATATATTATCTGCGAATATGTGTGATATTCTTGTTCTATATATTATTTATGATTCGAACCCAAGTCAACTACTCTTACATGTGTGATATTCTTGTTCTGTATATTATCTGCAATTCGAAACCAAGTCAACAATGTGCAGAGGAAAATTCGAACTAGTGTTGCTTTTGTTATCTTTCATGTCTATCTCTACCATAGAATTATCCACAATACATCAAGTTTTGGATTCACATGTCTCCCGATATTTTATTATTTTTCACATTTTGAAGTGGGAACAGAGGATAGTTGTTATTTCAGGTGCTTAATTATGATGCTCTTACCAATGATGAGGCTTGTAGCCAAGTTTTTGAAATACCTGGTGATAAAGATGCAAAAGTTTTTAATAACATGTTGATTCTACCTCAAGGATGTTATCATCTATTAGGTGATGATGATGAACATGGAAATGTTACTTAAAAATATGATGGAGCAATTCAATAAAAATAGTAGTTGTTGATGACAAGAAACACATACAAATTTTACAAATGCTAATTAAAATGAAATTGTTGAAATGAATATGATTGAAGGTGGTCGAGTGATGGGAAGCATTAATGAGAAATTTGCACTGCCAAGCCAAGTGACCCTACATGAGTGGTTAGCGGAAGCCATGATGAATATGAATTGAAATGATCTTTACGAAGACTAATGAAGAAATCCTTTACATGCCTTCATTCATGCTGGGCCATAAGGTGTTTAGGTGGTGGGGACCAGAGTTACATAATTCTTTTATTTTTGGTCTATTAAACTATATAATTCAAGGTAGGAACCATTTTTTGGTTGGGTAATATACAACTATTCAGGTAAGAGAAAGGAAGGTTGGTAAGTAAGGGGCCCCTATTTCATTTTCCTACTTACATAAAGCCTGCTTGAAGGGGAGGGACTTTAACACAATGAATCAAAATAGAAGATTGCATCGTAAGACCACAGGTAAGGTTCATGGGTATGGGATTCCCTCGATTCAACACTTCATGACATGGTATAATGACTTTCATAACTTATATATTTCTTGAAGAACAAAGTGTAATGACAAAATATCATATGGAACGATGAAGTAACTGAAGGTCGATGGCTTAAAAACTACCCAAAGAGTGAATGAAAGTGTCTATAAATTGCCCCTACAAATATAACAACTTCTCCTTACAATGAGGCTGCAAATTTATAGAATCAAGAAAGTCCTTTGTCACAGTTAGACTGGCATTTGAGAAATTGGTTTGATTTGGAATCAAAAAGGTAGTTATGGAAACACTCAAGGAAACAAAAGTTGGGAGAAAAGTAAAACAAAATTTGTACAAACATTAATCTCTCATAGCTTGAAAAAAGTGGTAGAGAAAAGATTAATCTCTCCTACCTTGACAAAACTGGTGGTCAAGATCAACACATACAAGAACTTTGTTGTGGAATATTATCAAAACTAATAGAAGGATATGAAAGAGTGTACAATAAGAACCTTCACAAACACGGCCACTGAAACTTGCAACATTGTTTGTAGGAAGAGAAAATTACGTTTCTTTTTTCCAAACATGTATGTTAGTATATTACAGTTTAATGAATATGTTTTCCTATTATCATATATGGTTTCATACTTTAACAAAACATTCACCAAGACTTCACAATGTTTTATTATTCAGTGAAAGATTTGCCAAGATCTTACAAGATTTTATAATTCAGTGAAAGATTCGCAATGACTTTAAAAGAGAAAATAATCTAGTGAGAGATTCGCCAAAAAAATTATTTATACATATTATATTATTGATCAAATCACCTCCCATTTTTCCTATGTATCATGGGGATTCGCCCATTTATTATACATATAAATTTAGGGTGGTTCTTAAAATTTTCCCTAGTGCATTTTTGTAGTTCATATTTCTAGTGACAAAGGAAAGACGTTGGTGATGATGAAGTCCTAAAGAGGTATCCAATTTTTTAGCAATTTCAGGATATATTTCCAGCAGATATTTTAGAGTTGTTGCCTCATAGGGAAGTAGATTTTTCTATTGAGTTGATATTTAGAACAACACCAACATCTAAGGCACCATATAGGATGAGAAATCCAAAGTTAGTGGAACTGAAGTTGAATCTTAATGAAATGATTGATAAGGGATACATTAGGCCAAGTTTGTTGCCTTGGGGTGCACAAGTATTGTTTGTGAAGAAGAAGGATGGTACACTTAGGTTGTGTATTAACTACATTTAGTTGAATAAGGTGACTATCATGAACTGATATCCTTTGTCATGGATTTACGACTTGTTTGATCAGTTGAACGGAGAAATCATGTTCTCAAAGATTGATTTGATATCAGGATATCATCAAGTACACATATAAGAAGAGGACATCTACAAAATAAAATTTTCCATTAGGTATGAGAATTATGAGTTCATAGCAGTTCCTTTTACTCTTACTAATGCTTGAGCTACTTTCATGTGTTTGATGAATAGTGTGTTGCATCCTTATCTAGACAATTTTGTGATAGTATTTGCGAATGACATATTGATATACTCTAAGAATGAGGAAGGGCATGCAAAACATCTAGCAATAATGTTAAATTTGTTGAGAGAGCATCAGTTGTATGGAAAGCTTAGTAAGTGTAGTTTCTTTCAGACAAAAGTTCATTACTTGGGGCATGTTGTTTCCAAGGAAGGTATATCAATGGACCCGGAAAATACCAGAGCTATCATGGAGTGGGAAACTCCTAGGAACGTGGATGAGGTTAGATCATTCATCGGATTAGAAAGTTACTATAGGCAGTTCATTAGGAACGTCTCACGGATTTCCTATCTTATTACATATTTGCAACAAAAATTAAAGAAGTTTGAATGAAATAAGGAGTATGATACTAGTTTTAGGCAGTTGAAGCATTTTTTTACAAATGCTTTGGTCTTGAATATTGCATATCCAGATAAAGAGTTTGCGGTATGTACAGATGCTTGCAATAGAGGACTTGTTGGAGTCCTGATGTAGGAAGGACAAGTGGTATGCTATGATTAGTTGAGGAAGTTAAATGAGAATGAAAAGAAATATTTGACTCATGATATTGAGTTCACATCTATCATTCATGCATTAACGATGTGGAGAAATTATCTTCTTGGAAGGAGGTTCATCTTGATAAGCGATCACAGTGGGTTGAGGTACTCATTTGATCAACGAAATCTGAATTCCATGCAAGCTATATGGTTGGATACTCTCAGTGAGCTTGATTTTAAGATCAGGTACATCAAGGGAAAGGATAACTGGTTTTCATATGCTCTTAGTAGAAGAGTGCAGGTGAATCACATTGCAACATTGATTTCTTATGGGATAGACTTGTAGGAGTGGGTCTTTCAGATAGCACAATATGATGACAAGTATCAGCAGTTGGGCACATGTTACAGTAGCAAGGTGAAGGTGATATGGATAAGGAGTATCATCTGAGAGTAGATGGATTGGTTAGATTTGGGAACATGATTTATGTACCAGATGACATTGAGCTCAAGAAATGTATCTTTATAGAGTTTCATGTTAAGCCATATTTAAGTCACTTGGGATATCGAAGGACATTGACAAAAGTTACTAAGTTCTACCATTTTGCAAACTTGAAGAAGGAGGTGTTTGATTTTGTTGCGAGATGTTTGGATTTTCAACAGGTGAAAGCATAGTGTAAGCATCTAGGTGGTCTATTACAGACAATTCCAATTCTAGGGTGTAAATTGGAGGTCATTTCCATGGAATTCATTATAGGTTTTCCAAGGAAATCAAGGCAACCTGATTTCATCATGGCTTTGGTTGATAGGTTAAGTAAGGTAGCTCAAATTTTCATCAGGGAGATAGTGGTGCTGCATTGTGTTCCTAAGAAGATTCTATCTAATAGGGATGCTAAGTTCACTTACAGATTTTGGAAGGATTTTTTTCAGGGTTGGGGATAGAGTTGGCCTTCAGTAAAACTTATCATCCACAGACAGATGGAGAGATATAGATGATTACAGGATTCTTAAGAATATGTTGAGGATGTATGTCATGCATAAACAAAGGAAGTGGGAAGAGCATATTCCACTAGTATAGTTTGCTTATAACAATGGGTATCAGGAGTCCGTAAAGATGAGTATATTTGATGCACTTTATGGGTAGCATTGTAATAATAATATTAGTTGGTGTGATTGATTTAATAGCGTACTGATTGTACTATATATGTTGGCAGAGATGGAACAAGAATGTAGGTTATTAAGAGGAATTTAAAGGAAACACAGGAAAGGCAACATAGATATGCAGAGCAGCATAATGTATTTAAGGAGATTCGGTTTGGGGAACATATGTACTTGCACATCAAACCCAAGAGGAGATCCTTAAGGATTTGATCATGTGCCAAGTTGGCACCTCAATATTGTGGGCCTTTCAAGATCTTCGAGAGGATTGGACTAGTGGCCTACAGGCTTGCACTGCCTCTGATAGTGAAAGTCCATGATGTTTTTCATGTTCCATTTCTTAAGAAGTATATCCAGGATGTTGATCATGTGATTTACTACTTTATATTATAGGTGGAACTAGAGGGAGAATTCCAGCCAAAACCACAATGCATATTGTAGCAAAAACAACT
This sequence comes from Pinus taeda, assembly GCA_000404065.3. NCBI lineage: Eukaryota > Viridiplantae > Streptophyta > Pinopsida > Pinales > Pinaceae > Pinus > Pinus taeda. Next base: position 13,458 of record APFE030108671.1, read on the forward strand.
CTTTTTCTAGAATAGAGAAATCGAGAAAGTTAAAGTGCAGTGGAAGCACTTTGGGTGCGGTGAAGCTATATGAGAGATGGATAATTGGATATGGGCTATGTATTCTTTCATTATTTGTTGGTTTGAGAAAATGAGTTTTGGGTATATATATATGTATATGTGTATATGGATGTTGTTGTAAATACTGCAATGAGTTCTGTTATAAATCTCTAATAAGTAGTATGATTGTCATGTTTGTTATGTTGGTCATGGTTTTTAGTAGTTATTCATTATAAATACTGCATTGAGCTATGTTATAAATATCGATGGGAAGTTTGTTTTGTTTTTAGTGGTTTTCTGGTCATAGGTATCATAAAACATCAAGGATGGTGTTCCCCCAAGGGGAGGGGTTTGTAATAGCCCCTAGTCGATTTTCCATGTAAATAAAATAAGACCAAGGTCATGGGACACATATTCCAAGCTGAATGTTGGGAAAAAAATAGTGATGGGTATCATTGGTGATTAATTAATGGATATGGAAATTGGAAAATACATTGGCAATAATTGGCATTTTATTTATAAAAATAAAGGAACATAGGAGAAAAGGATGGTGAAGAAATAGAAATTTTCATGAGAGGGAAATTGAAGGAAAATGAAGAAAATAGAGACCTCAATGATAAAAATTCTTTTGGGTATCAGTTCACAACTTTTGTCAGTTGAGATTTTGTTGGTTAAGATTTTGTCAGTTCAGTCTTGGAGCTCTCATTTCATTCTCTCATTCTTGAACACTCTTTCACACTTAGACTATTCTTGGATCACATTGGCATACATTGAATTTGGAGTAAGATTGCAAAGGAAAGAAGGAAAGCACAAAGGAACAAGTGGATCAATGGCTACAGTTGGATTGCTTGGAAGGTAACAGGTTGCATGTGTGATTTCCTTGCCGATTTCTAGATCTGTGGCATATGCATGTGTTTTTTTGGTTATGTGTTGTCATTGGCATGGATAATTTCCTAGATTGATAGTGGTTTTAGCCTTTCCTTTCCATTTCTTAGATAGCCATGGTTTTTTGGTTTTATCCACTTGATTTTTTTTGTGATTGGTGCTCATAATTCCTTATGGTTGTGGGTTCGAAAAAACACTCTGGAAGCCTTGGAACATCTTGGGTTGAGTTACTAGCCCTAGATCCTACATTGGGACAAACATTTTGGAGCCCTTGGTGGGTTGATCTACTAGTCCCTGGAACCAGGTTGGAAAAATACTTTGGAGCCCTAGAAGGTTGTGGGTTCAATTATTAGTTCTTGTAGCCTTGGACACCTTGGGTAGAGACTGATCCTGTTTGTGTGAGTGATGTATAGTCGTGGAGGTGGAATCCATATGGTTGAGGGTTTAGGCGGTTTCACATTTGGAATCCCTAGTTTAGTTTAGTTTTTGTTTGTTCCATGAAATCACACATGCATGCTTAGAATATGGCAACAGGGTGATTGGATGAAAGAGATATTTGGTTTAGCCCAATCTATGGTTGGGTGGTATGTGGAAGTCCCTGACTTGGTTAGTACTTTCATATGTTAATATCATACATTTCCTTATTGTGATCTATGAGAGGTTCTTGCGATTATGTTGGCAATATTATGGTTGAGTTGGCATGGTTTCTATGTTGGTTATTTTCTGGTTATATGTTGGTTATATGATAAGTATTATCTATGGACCTTCTCATGAATTGTTTAGCTATTTATTGGTTGATTAATGTATGGAATAATAAGTATTGTTACAGCTATGTGGATAGGGCATAGAGCCTTCTTGTTCATGACATGTATCTTACATTTTTTCCATGTGTTTGATGAAATGTATAGTGTGTTCTAGATAGTCTAGGTCAATTTCTTGATTTGAGTTTGGATTTTTAGCTTTATATTCATGTCAATAATGATTATAGAAAGTCTCAGGCATTTTTTGGCAGTGTTTGGAGGTTGGCCTAGAATTGTGGCTCATATCTCAAGACCGTACCCACTCACTTGGGTAAGTTGGGTCACAATTCCATGGAGGCATTGTTGTGCATATGCTTAGAGGCCTATAACTCCACCCAGGCCATGTTATGAATGTGGTTAGGGGTCTAGGTAAGTGAAAAGAGACCTAGCTCAGGGTTTGGACATCTGGGGTGGTCCTTTGCCCGTTGAGTGTCCTGTAGCCCCGAGGGATATTGTGAGTTGTCAATTTGTGGTCAGTTTGTAGCCTCACTTCCTTAACTGGAGCTTGGAGGTAGGGTCATGTCTTAGTAACTCTTTATCTCATGTTTACCCTCGTAGGTCAGTGAAATTGGTTAAATGTGGGAGGGAGTGGTTACAAAGGTCTAGCCTTCCGGAAGTATTATCTCATCCTGTTGATCACCCCAACTTATTTACTTAGCTCGGCTATAGATGTTGTCTCTTTTATTCCCCTTTTTAGTTTAACACTAGTCAAACTTTAGTGGTTTCGATTAGGGAGTAGGATTTTGTAAAATACGCAAGTTTAGGATGTTCAAAGTTTTAGTGTCGTCTCTCATGTTGTTCTACTACCGACATGCCTATTCAGTACCCAGTGGAGTCACTTGAAGGAATCAGAAGAATTGTGTCAATGCGAAGAATCCTATTCAATACCCCAATGAATTTTCTTGCTTCACCTTTCTGTGCAAGAAGAAATTCTCTTCTTTAACCCTTTATTTATTTTAGCATTTTATGCTCATTAGAATTTCATAGGCATTTATTTCACTCCAGTGGAAGAGGGATCCTAAGTTAATTAATGGGAAATATAGGTTCTTCCTTGTTTTGTAGGGAATCATATGCATATATCCTTGAAATTAATATGCTCACTTAAGTTTCTCCTCCTTTCCCTTCTCTACTCGACTGAACTAACACGTTGAAACAAATCAATATAAATGGCTAATTAAAGGAATGAAGATCCTATCATAGATATAGGCATTGCAATTCTGCTTGATCTTTCATTTAAGATGAAATGTATTTTCCATACATGCATTATTGACCCTAAAACTGATTGTTTGTGTGATCTTCAGGACACAGCTCCTGATCCAAGACTCTACCATAACCTGAAGTAGATACCCCAGTTTATTTTTCTCCATCGAAGTCTAAACCAGAGTATCTAATCAAGCTAAAGTCGCCCACCTGTGTATACTTGATTCAAAAGTCTTGAGTTCCCTTCAAGTACTTTAGAACTCTTTTTGCAATAGACCAATGTCCCTCACAAGGCTTTTGCATAAATCTGGAGAGGATTCCAATAGTAAAGGAAATGTCTGGGATGGTAGTAGTTAGGTAGTTGAGACTTCCTGCAAGATGTCTATACTTTGTTGCATCCTCAAATTCTTTTCCTTCAATGGATGTGAGCTTTAAGTTTTGTTCCGTTGGAGTAGTTAGAGAATTGCATTTAGTCATGCCAAACCTGTTCAACAGATCTCCAGTGTACTTCTTTTGAGAAAGGAATATGGACTTTGGATGTTGAGTTACTTCAATACCAAGATAGTAATGAAGATAGCCCAAATCAGTCATTTCAAAACCTTTTTTTAATTCCTTCTTTATGGATTCAATGTAGCTTTCATTGTTCCTTGTCATCGAAAGATCATCTACATATACCACAAGATATACAATTGTTTTTCCAACTTTCTTGACAAACTAAGTTGCATCATCAAGATCATAATGTTTGAAATTGAGTTTCAAAAGATGCTTAGTCAATTTTTCATACCAACATCGTGATGATTGTTTGAGGCCATACAAGGATTTCACATGTTTGCATACTTTATGTTCATGTCCTTTCATAGCAAATCCTTCAGACTGGGACATAAAAACATTTTCTTTTAGATCTCCATTCAAGAAAGCAATTTTTACATCCATTTGATGGAATTTCCAACCGTTCTGAGCTGTTAGGGAAAAGAGTGTCCAGATGGTAGCCCATTTTGATGTGGGGGAAAATGTCTCCTCATAATCGATCCCTTCTTTCTGTGCAAAAAATTTTGCCAAAAACTTGGCTTTGTGCTTGTCAAGTGAGCCAGCAGCTTTATACTTGTTCTTGCAGACCCACTTGTAGCCAATTGGTTTGGTTCCCAATGGAGGATCAACCAACTTCCAAGTGCCATTCTTTATCTGGGCATAATACTCCTTTTGCATTGCTTCTCTTGATTCATCATGAGAAGCAGCTTCTTTGAAGGAGGTTGGTTCAAAATCTGTAGACAAATTGAATTCACAGTCATAAGAAACATCCATATAAATAGGTGAATCAGAGTCATCTACATTACCTCCATTTTTCAGTTTGAATTTCTAGTTCCTGTCTTTCCAACCTCATCAGGATGAACACTTTCAAGTGTCTATTTCAACCACTTTGGGGGACCTTTCTTAGATGGTCTATGCTGCTCCATTGATTGAGTTGGGACTGAATCAAGATTAGTCTCCAATTCTATCAATCACATCACTGAAAGTATCATCCATTGTTGGAGTTTCATGCAGGGGAGAGAGTGTTTTAGAAGAAGATTCCATAGGTTGATCTAGTATAGGAATCCCCCCTTCAAGATGTGGAATCTAATTATCAGATTCTTGAAATGATTTTTCATTTGTCAATCTATCCAAGCAATCAAGTTTCCTTTCAACAACATTGTTAGTTTTGGATGATTCAAGCAAGATTACATCTCTAGATACAACAAACTTTTTGTTGACTTCATCATAGAGACGGTATGCTTTGGAGGTGTTTGAATACCTAGGAAGATACACTTATGACTTATTACACCAAGTTTGTTTCTATGTACCTTGGGTATCAAGGCATAATAGGTGGAACCAAAGACCTTGAGATGCTTTACCGAAGGAATGTGCCCATACCACATTTCATAAGGAGTCTTGTTTCTGATAGCATTATATGGACATCTATTCTTTATATATACAGCACATAGAACTGCATCAGCCCAAAACGTTATTTTTACATTTTTGAAGAACAACATGGAGCGTACCATATTTAAGATTGTCCTATTCATTCTTTCAGCTACACCGTTCTGTTGGGGATTATAAGGCACAATTGTTTGATGTTTGATCCCATGTTGGCGGAGATAGTTTTCAAATTCATTTGAAGTGTATTCTTTTCCATTATCAATGTGAATAGAGCCAATATGAGATTGTGCATCATTTTCAATCCATGTATGAAATTTCTTGAATGTTTGAAAAGCATCATATTTGTTCTTCAATAAATAAACCCAACACATTCTGGTGTAGTCATAAATAAATGTCATCATATATTTATTTCCATTTGCAGAAGAGACAAGCATTGGACCACATAAATCTGAATGAATGAGTTCAAGTTTTCTATGTGCTTTCGAGTGTGAATCATGAAAATACTGTTTGTTATGCTTTCCTAGAATTCAAGCATCACATTGCTTAAGATTTCTAGGAATTGTAAGCAAACTAGTAACACCATTTTTCTTCAAAAACCAGAGGCTATCATAGTTCAAATGTCCAAATTTAGCATGCCATAATAAACTTTATGGAAATGTACCTTATTCATAATGAGAGTTATATGAGAAATTTTGTGCATGAGCAGAGGTACCCTGCAACTTGAGAAGCATTTATTCTTCTATCCCTGTCATGACAAGAGAGTGGTTAGATGATTTTCTCACGTAAGGCTTACTGCCAAACATATGAGTGGAGTGACCTTGCTGGCGGATGTGGACCAAGGACAACAAGTTTCTCCTCAGTTGTGGGAGATATAGAACATGATGCAAAAGAAAGTCTGGAAGACCAGGCAATTTAAGCCTGATTGTGCCAAGCCTTAATGGCTTGAGTTTTGATTGGTCTGTAAAGTATACTACTCCATCAACATTGTCAGTAAATTCTTCAAAAAAATATTTTCTATGAGTCATGTGGCAAGTTGCTCTTGAATCAAGCAACCAATCATTTTTCCAAGAAGCGAACGAAGCATTAAATAAGTCTTCATTTACTCCAATATTACATTGTGCCACAACATGATGAGCGGATTTAGGTGCTTTACCTCTGTCTGCGTCATTACTTTTACCTTTGGGTTGGTTTCTTTTCTACTAAATTTTGTCCCAATGTAACTTGCATGTGGAGGCATCATGTGATCCATTTATTTTGCAGTGTATGTAGTGTAAATCTGACTTTTCTCCTTGAGAGTGTCTGCCCCCCTGTCTCTGAAATATCTTCCTCTTCCTCTTCGACCACCCCTTTCTCTGGAAGAATCTTGGGCAAGATTCTTTTCTTTATGAGCAAGGCACACAGCGTCTTCAGAAGATTCAGGGGCTGTCTTCTTTCCAAAAGCTTTCTCTCTTTCAACAATTTTTTTCACAAGGGAGTCAAAGGTAATATCTTTGAGATTTCCAGTTGCTTGAAATGACTCAAGATAATTGGAGTAAGTAGGATAAAGTGCTTTGAGAAAAGTGATCAAAGGAATATCCAATTCAACCTTAGTGACTTTGATATCACGCATTATAGATTTTACTTCAGATGCAACAGAAAGAGGATCATTATTTTGCAATTCAAAGGTAAAGAGTTTAATCATAAGTTGAACAACTTCAAGTGTAGAGTGTGAGTCATAGAGTTCTTTCAACTTTTGTAAGGCTTCAAATGCATTTGAAAATGGCGAAATGTGTTGACTCACCTCTTCACTTACTGATGCTACAATCAATGCATAGGCTTTGTTGTTCTTATTTTCCCAATTGGCGAGCTCCTTATCTGAGGTAGGCTGGACTGGCACTTCGTCTCCTTCTCCAACACACATTCCTTTCCATAGCTCATTAAAAATGACAGTGTGTTGGATTTTCCGTGACCATTCAGGATAATTCTCCTTTCCTTTGAGAACTACTTCGACAATAGATATAATTGAATGCATATCGTTATATCAATAACATTATACCAACAGCGTTTAACTTAACAACATTCAACGTTCACCCAAATATTAGAGTCTGATTGTTGCTGTAGTTATTTTGTTGCATTGTATGGCAGGGATGAATGATGGAGATGAGCAGAGGAGATGAACAGAGGAGGGTCTTCGATGGTAAGCAATCAATGATTATCAAAAGCAAAACAAGTCGGGTCAATAACCACGGCCAAAGGTGGATTTCGAGTTACAAGTGGGATTTCGGGCGGATAAAAATGGTAAGTGGTATTAAGAGGGGAGCGCCCAATTCCACTAAGCGATGGACACGTAGCGACTAGCAGAGAGAGAAAAACTACTCGTATCAGGCGGGTAACTCTCATGCAGCTAATGCACCCAAAATCGGTATAAACCATTGGATTTGGAGGTGATGATCAATGGTGGAGATTAAAAGACACTTTTCGGGTAGGTAACCACCATGCAAGTGGTCCCCCCTGAAATCAATTTCAGCTGTCATATCTTGAGATTAAGATCAACAATGGAGAACGAGCTCGATAAAGTGAAACCTTGGGAACTGTGTCTGAGCGGGTTACGTCATCACCATTGGTAGTTTATATGAAAAAGGATATACGGTGATTAAGAAAATGTATGTGGAGCTTCAAATACGAAAGGGTTAATGAAGGGTATGATCGCATCACAAACATGTAGTGATATTGATCGAGGTAAAGAGACTAGTGACATGCGATTAAAAGCGGACCTGATGATATTTATATATGTGGGTTCATGACATTTAAGATCCGGCCCAAGGGAGGAAATCCAAGTTATTACAGCACCTTCAGCTTCAATGCGCCATTCGATGCAACAGCAATGAATGAGATTTTGCAGGGTTTTGACAGAGGTGTCAGCCTGCAAAAGATTCAAAACAAAGGCAAAATAGAATAGGTGTTACAAATTAAAAGAGGAAGCCAAAAATGGCGCCTGCTCTGATACCATGTCAGACCAGGAGGTAACTCCTCAAATCAAAACTTATCTTATTCATTCAGGTTGTTCATTATTATATACAAGACGGAGTGACTGTTCAGTTCATCTCCTGATGACACTCTATCTTCTCTATTATTTATTTACATTAATTACAACTATACACCCAATCCTTCTAATTAGGTGTCAACAGGAATGCATAACAAGTGTTGAAATGCAAATGCAAACATAACTAGCATGCAACTAAGAAAAATAATAAAACTAATACTAAATCCTAATATATCTAAGCTAGAAGGTCTGGATCATGTGAAATCAAATTTCTAATGAATTCGTGAGAGTTTCTCCTAGCTTGCAAGCATAAAGATATTGATTATTAAAATTGTTACAAAACAATGTGCAAAGGTAAAGGTGTTTACCTAAACAATTTGCACAAGAAATTCAAGGTCTTCTCTGCAAGCAAAAAAAATGTACTATAAAGACTTTCTTTATTCAACCCGTAGAATTATATTGATGAAATGAATTTTCATCCATATTTTCCTTAAGCTAAAGATAAAATTGGAACTCATGATTAACAACAAATCTTGTGAGGTATGACTCTTCCAACCAATCAACAATTAGATCCTGATACTAAAAATAGCCAATTTGAAAAGATTGAAATTGTTGTAGAGATAAGCAATTAATCAATTCATTAGCCCTATAAGGAGAATATTGTAAAAAAGAGATAAACCAATCTTGTTCAGGAACTTCATTAAGGTCTTGAGGACTTGGCATAAGCATCATCAATAACTGAAGTGGCTCAACTTCTTGATAATCATGCAAATGTTTTATCTTAGACTGTTGTGATCCATATTGATTATCAGATTGTCTTTCAGATTAATCATGCCATTAAGTTATGGTCGAAGTTTCGAACCATCTAATGTGGTTCATCTTCAGGACAAAGGTGACAAAATCAGTCTATCCAAAAGTTTAAATAGTAAAGATGCATCTGGTTCCAGAGTTAGCCATCATGAATTAGCTCTTAGGAATTATCCGTTAGGAATTAGTTGTTGAATTGACCATTTTATTTATTTATATTATATTCATTCATTTATTTATATTATATTAAATTAATATGTAATTAAGAATTAAGTTACTAAACAATGAGTTGAAATTATACATATTACATATATACATACATACATATATATATATATATATTATATATATATATATATATATATATATATATATATAAATATATATATATATATATATATATATATATATATTATATATATATATTATATATATATTATTAATATAATATATATATATATATTATATTATATATTATATATATATATATATATATGAGAGTATAAAGGGATTCAATTTTTTTTGATAAATAATAAATAAAGCAACTAAAATAAAATAAATAAATTAAAAATAGAAGAAAATGAAATGAAATAATTAATATAAATAAATAAATAAATAGGAATGAATAAGAGATGGCAGGAATCCAACTCCTGCTTCATTTCCAACCATCGTCCCTGTTAAGATTAATGGAATGATTCTCAATTTCAATGGCTTCTCGAAGCTTCCTATGATGGAAGTGATCAACCTTCGCGATGACTTGGGAATCCTGATTGCAGACATGGTGTTTGGATTTATCTGCATGTTCAGCTAAATAATGGATATAGCAGGCATCAAGGTCTTAGAGCTGTTCAACTATCCAGTAAAGAATCATATATTAAACCTGCTCAAGTTGATCAATTCTCCAATGTGCATCTTCCTTTCATATAGGGGACTACTGATAAGATTGTCCATATTCTAAGAAAGAGTAGAGTTTCTGCTACTTCGAAACCCCTTATTACCATTAGGAATTCCCTTAGATCTATTAAGGACCCTTTAAACCCTAAGGACATGAAAGGAGTCTACTCAATCCCCTGTTGTTGCGGGATTCCATACATTGGGGAAATTGGTCTCTTCATTAACCAAAGAATCCAAGAGCATGTTTCAGACATTAAACACAATCGTTGTCATTCGTCAGCCTTATCTTAAACTGCGGAGAAATACAAACACCATGTCTACATTGAGGATTCTCGTGTCATCACAAAGGTTGATCACTTCCATCACAGGAAGCTTCGAGAAGTTGTTGAAATTGAGAAGCATTCCATTTATCTTAACAGGGAGGATGGTTGGAGTTTGAGCAAGAGTTGGACTCCTGCTCTCATCTTGATTCATATATATATATAATATTATATATTATTATTTATTTATTTATCTAAAAAAATGTTTGAAATCATTTTCACTTTCATATATATATATATATTATATAATATATATATATATATATATATATATATATATATTATATATAATATATATATATATATTCAACTTGTTGTCTAACAAATTACTTCTTTATTACATATTAATTAATATAATATAAAATAAATAAATATAATATAAATTAATTAATTAATTAATAAAATGGTCAATTCAACAATTAATTCCTAATGTCTAATTCATAATGCCTAATTCCCTATGGCTAACTCTGGAACCAAATGCATCTTTACTATTTAAACTTTTGGATAGACTGGTTTTTTGATCTTTGTCCCGAGGATGAACCACATTATATGGTTCTTAAAGTCAACCATACCTAATGATGTGATTAATCTGAAAGACAATCTCATAATTATGCAAATGGTAAGATAATGAATTATAAAAACTCACAGGTTTAATGCAATCAACATATTTAAGCCAACAACTATCATTAGATAGACCAGAAGGAAAATAACTAATAAGATGACAATTGTTATTACATCGATAAGATCTATGAATTAGTGAATGAGGTCCTCTATCACCTAAAGATAAATATGTGTTGATTTTCAAGGTTTTACAAAGTTTATGTACATCTTTGTGAGATATGCATTCCAAACCTTATTTCAATACAAAGGATTTGTAGGTATCAATAATGTTTTCTTGAGGGTTAAGAAGATTAACTTGACAACATTGAAAATCCTTCAATGGTGAGCTTAAATCTAGTGAAACAATATTGAGAAAACAATTGTGAGAGGGAATTCTAATATGACCTAGTTTAGATATCCTATTAGGATTGCGAGAGCTTAACATAACCATTAGTTGAAGCTAAAGTGCCTCGAATTCTTGACAAGACTCTAAACTTTCAAATGTTGGATGAATGAATTTTGACAACATGCTCAAGTCAACATTTGTGTGCAGACAACTATCATCAATTATTTCAATAACATCATTATGAATCAGATGGAAGTTCTTATAATCAACAATTTCATTATTTATTTCATCTTTATCAAACATGTTACACAATAGATGATCAATAACTGAACTGCTTTCTTCACAAAACCTTGTCACCTTGTTTCCCTTTGACAAATGTCCTGTCAGATGGTGGATCCAAAGAGAGTAGCACATTTTCTTGATCTGTCATTTCATTACATGTATCAAGTGATAAAGGAGGGTGAGAAGAAGAAATTATGGTAATAAATTATTCTATGTTCATATCAGATTCTATATCAAAATCCTACATATCCAAGTCAATTTTAGAAATCAAGATATTGATGGATGAATTTGGGAAATCATCACCATGTATATTAGTGGATTCATTGTTATCATGGTGATGTTTTCCTAAGCCTTCATTTTTATCATAAGCTCGAATTTCACTTGAATGCTCACCAAGATCACAAGATTCTTGATCAGCTACAAATGTGGAACGATCTTCTAAACATAGAGGTATTTGACAAAGAGTTGTAAGATAGGATGTATCTCCATATTTTTTCTCTTTAACTTGTAAAATGTATACATGTTGTATCTGATCACCACTTGAACCACCTAATTGAGAATCGAGGGTCTCTAGAGCAAATGGTGATGGGGCGAGTTTACCAAGTGATTTGAGTAATAGGGAGCCATGAGGTGTAAATGATAAAGGTTGAAAGGTGTCCCTTGAAGAGTTAATATTTTCAATAAGATCAGATTCAAGATTAATATTATGCACATTAATGTCATCTTGGAAAAGCAAGGGATCAACCTTTGCATTAGGCTCTTTGAATGTGTTAGAAAATTAAAATGTCATCTTGGAAAAGCAAGGGATCAACCTTTACATTAGGCTTTATGAATGTATCAGAAAATTAAAAACTCCCCTGGATAAGATCTTGATCATGGGAAGGAAATGAGGGTGTAATAAGTGGATCAACAATCTAACATTCAAGTTTCTAAGCTTCAAAACCAATACATGAGTTTACTCTATTCGGTAAAGGAAAACGAGGAGGGGAAGGGACAAAAGGGACATCAGATTCCTCCTCTGATATTTGAGGTGCCTCATAAATAAGATGAGTTTTTAAAACATAGTTTGGAATGGGGCTTGAAGATGAATCAGATTCAAATAGTTTAGTAGAGGCTCAAACCAAATATTGAAACTTTTCACTCATGAAATCCCTATCCACGTCTTCCTTGGGAAACTCAAAACAAAGATGAAGAAATTGATCAAGAAAATATTCTAACAATTCATAGTATTTCATTCTAAGTTGATTAACCCTTGTATAAACACCTTAATAGTTGTACCTATCAAAAGCTTGATGAATCTCCTTAAAAAGTTGTTCCAATGAATGGATGGAAGCATCTAGAAAGGTATGACACCATTACTTAGCACGACCTTCAAAACTAAGGATGAATAATATGTTGAAAATAGCAACAAGAAATGCTAAAACTAGAAATGCTAAAAATAGCATTGCTATAGATAGCATTTTAGGATATATTCCAATTTTAATTTTTCCTTGAATTAAAATTGAGAATTAAAATTCGAATTTAGTCTCACCAGATTTTTGAAAAAAATATTTAATTAATTCATCTTGAGTTAATTAGTTGGTAAAATTCAAACATGAAGTATTTGTGAAGACATGCAACAATTATCCCTTTGATTGAGGAAGTTATCCCTTAATTAAGGAGATAAGGATGAGTTGTATTTGAGTTGTAATTAGTTAGTCAGTTAACTGAGTTAAGTCTAGTTAAATTAGTTCCAAACACTTGGAGGAACTAATTGTGAGTTCAGTTAGTTAATGCATGCATGAAACTAGTGTTCTCCAGATAACTGAATATTCTCTCATAAATAACTCATGCATGTTAGTTCAGACAAAGACCCAGTTGAGATTAAAGGTAGGGACAGTGTACTATCAGTTGCTAGAATATTCCCATGTGAATATCTTTTGCATGCAGAAGGAATTCATTCCTTGAGGATTGCGCAGTTACTATAGGGGTCAGAGCAGTGTGTGAGGTGAGAATCACACAGGTGGCAGTCGGAGGACCCAGGAGAATCTACACAAGGAAATAGGAGGCTTGGAGGATTGAACGAAGGCATATGTGTTGTCTATTCTATCTATGAGCAGCAGTGAGGGATTGTACTAAGAGCTGGATAGTTTGTGGGCTAAAGCTTTCTTGTAATCCTGAAATATTTCCACTTGTATGATAATACAGATAACATGGTTATTTAGCTGAGGCTTTCCCCAGCATATTCTTTTATGTTTCATGTGTGATTGAATCTTCTTCTCTGTTATATGTGTTCTATTTGATCTTGCTAAAAATCGATTAAGCTTCCACAAGTTTGATTGTAGAAGTAGATTAAGTATTTTGCTTTAGTACATTGCATGATCTGTTTAATCTACAATGAGAATTTCTACATGGTATCGGAGTAAAGGTGATCAAAGCAGAGAACAATATACAAAGAAGGGAGAAGTTCGATGTTTGAAGTTCTTGATTATAGGTACAAAATCAATTTCTTATCACATCTCAAAGTTCACCAATGGTGTTCAATGGCTTGAGACTCGAGTATGCCCTGGATGGTAGCTCGAATTACATAGCATGGAAGGATCGCATGGAAGTAGTATTAGAGGAAAATGGTTTGAAGGACTTCATTGATCAAGAAGTCCCCAAGCCAACAGTAGCTAATGCCAAAGAATTGGCGGAATGGAAGAAATTTGTGGCGAGAGCAAGGAGGATTCTTCTGGAGGGAGTTCAAGACGATATTGTCTCAAGTCTCCATGTGAATGAGACGTTGTTTTCAATGTGGAATACTTTGAAGAATCTATATCAGAACAACAATGGCCAGAAGAATCTGGCACTGAAGGACAAGCTTCAAAAAATCAAGTGTGAAAAGGGCGACACGATCTCTATATATCTGAACAAGCTCACCACTTGCAGGGATGAGCTTGGAAGTGTAGGAATCATGATAGCTAATGATGATATGGTGAGTCTTTCTCTCCTCAATATTCCTAAGAGCTAGCATAGCTACCAAGACTCAGTAAATGGGAGAGAGAAACTTCCAGATTGGGAACGACTATGGTCTGATTTGATGCAAGGGGAGATCAGGAGAAGCACCAGAGATGGTTCTTCATCTAAGCATGATGATGAAGAAAATCTAGCCTTAGCATGTAAGGTGAGGAAAGGGAAAGGGAACGCTTCCCATTCCAAATCGAGTTCTTCCCATGGTGGGAAGAATATTGAAAAATCTAAAGTGCAATGCTTTAATTGTCATGAGGTGGGCCATTATGCAACAAATTGTCCATTGAAGAAATCCAAGAAGGGATCCTCGAAAGGATCAGATGGTGAGGCACTAGCCTCATAGTTCGAATTGGATTTTACCCTCATCGCATGCATGGTTTCATCGATGGTGGGATATGTTTGGTACATAGACAGTGGAGCCTCATTCCACGTGACCGATGATAAGAGTTTATTCAGTACCTTCGAGGAGAAAGACCTCCACATGCACATCAAGATGGGCGATAATGGAAAGTACTATGTTTCAGGTGAAGGTACAGTTATGTTTAAGAGGGAACATGGAGCTCCTCTCATCCTAACTGATGTAAAGTATGTGCCTGGACTGAAGAAAAACTTGGTATCGGTCATGATGATGGAAGACAAAGGTTATGATGTAGTCTTCAGTAAAGGAAAGGTGTTCCTGAGACACATAGCCACGGGTCAGACCAAGAGGATTGGGATTTGAGTGAAGAATCTCTACAAGATGGAGGTAGATGACTGTGTTGCATTGAGTTCCAAAGCAGAATTGGTTCAAAGCCAAGATATTGGCGAGTTATGGCATAGAAGTTTAGGCCACTTGCATCATGGGGCCTTGAAGATAATGCAACAGATTTCCACCGGACTTCCCAAAGGTAAACTTGAGCAAGTGGACACATGCAAAGGTTGTACCTTGGGTAAGTATGCAAAATATTCCTTTTAGGATTGAGACAGTCGAGCTGAATTAATCTTGGAGTGAGTTCATATAGATGTGTGTGGACCATTCTCGACAGCCTCCACCGCTAAACAAAGGTATTATGTGATTTTCGTTGATGATTTTTCTCATAGATGCTGGATCTATTTCATGAAGAAGAAGGATCAAACCTTCTCAAGCTTTTGTGAGTTCAAAGCCTTGGTTGAGAAAGAATCAGGAAAGAAGATCAGGGCCTTGCGAAGTAACAATGGTGAAGAGTATGTCCCTCAAGAGTTTAAGGACTTCTGTGTAGTAGAAGGAATTAAACGGGAGTTGACGGTAACCCATAACCCATAGCAGAATGGGGTGGCTGAAAGGAAGAATAGAACGATTGTGGGAGTAGCTCGGGTGATGCTGCATGACCAAGGCCTACCACTTCATTTGTGGGCTGAGGCATGAAACATAGTGGTTTACTTGCAGAATAGAAGCCCGCATTGCATACTTGGGATGAAGACACCAGAGGAAGCTTTCACTAGGAAGAGACCAGATGTGGGTCACTTCAGAAGTTTGGCTCATCAAATTATTGCCATGTGACCAAGGATGCCCGAAAGAAGCTAAAGCCAACAATAGAGTTGGGGATACTTGTGGGGTACATTGATACTCCCCACAACTATTGGGTGTATTTGCCTACGAGTCAGAGGATAGTGGTTCTCAGAGATCTTAAGTTTGATGAGTTGAAGGCCATGCAAGTTTCCCTTGAGAGGGAGCTCAAGAGGCAGGCATAGGAGGAACTTTTGGTTCCTAAGGAGGAGGAGACTCAGACTGATGTGAAGCAGCTGCATGCAGAGTCTTCAAGAGTGGAGACATCAACTCATGCAAAGTCTTCAAGAGATAGGCGGAAGCGCACGAGAGAAGCTAACAGATTGTTGTCAGATGCAAGAGAGAATGTGGGAGAACCATCTTCTCAGCACAGATAGAGGAGGTCACCTCAGCGGTACACTAGTTACATGGCCCTTGTTGGGGAATGTGTAAAGACCGAACCATCTTCCTTTGAGGAAGCAGTGTAGTAGCCAGTTTGGGTTGATGCTATGGTGGAGGAGTATGACTCCATAGTTCGGAGAAGTGTTTGGGATGTTGTTCCAAGACTGGAGAACAAGTCAGTTGTGAGTTCTCGTTGGCTTTACAAGGTAAGGTTTGTTGCCCGTGGTTTCTCACAGGTCGAGGGGATCAACTATGATGAGACTTTTTCTCTTGTAGGAAGGTACTCATCTATCAGATCAGTGTTGGCACTATCAGCAAAGATGGATTGGAAGATCCATCAAATGGATGTGAAGGCTACATTCCTCAATGGAAATATTGAGGAAGAGGTGTATATAGAGCAGTCGAAAGGATTTGAGACCTTCGATCGTGAGTCGCATGTGTGCTGACTCAAGAGAGCCTTGTACGAGCTGAAGCAAGCACCTCATGCTTGGTACACCAGGATTCACAACTACTTCACTGGGTTGGGCTTCACAAAGAGTGAAGCAGATGTGAACTTGTACCACATCATGGTGGAAGGTAAGCAGTTGATCATTGTTCTTTATGTTGACGATCTGATATTGACAGGTGATGATCAGTTGATCATGTCTTACAAGGAGTACCTTGCAAGAGAGTTCGAGATGAAATACATGGGTCTCATGCACTACTTTCTAGGCATGGAAGTGTGGTAGAAGGATGGGGAAGTGTTTGTGTCTCAAGGCAAGTATGCCAATGAGATACTCAGGAGATTCCACATGGAGAAGTGCAAGCCCATGTAGACTCCTCTTGTAGGTAACTGGAGGAAGGAGGATGCTACTTTAGGAGAAGTAGCAGAAGCTACTGTGTGTCAGTATCTTGTGGTTTCATTGATCCATTTAGTGAACACATGACCAGATTTGTGCTTTGCAGTGAACCAGTTGAGTCAAGCTATGGTTCGGCCTACCAAGATGTTTTGGAAGGCAACGAAGCATGTTTTGAGATACCTCATAGGCACATCTCAATTTGGATTATGGTACAAACGGTCAAAGGGAGTGAAGCTATAGGGCTTCACAGATGTAGATTGGGCAGGGATTCCATCAGATCGAAAGAGAACATCAGGAGGAATTTTCAACCTTGGTTTAGCTATAGTTTCTTGGTACAACAAGAAACAAAGGTCAGTTGCACTTAGCTCAGCAGAGGCTGAATACATGGTTGCAAGTCAGGTAGCATGTGAGGCCATTTGGATGCATAAAATTCTAGTTGGTTTGTTTAATCAGAGGATGGATGCAACTGTGATATATTGTGATAATCAAAGTTGTATCAAACTCTCTAAGAATCCAGTATTTCATAACAGGTCCAAGCACATAGACATTCGATATCATCATCTCAGAGATTGTGTTGCGAGGAGGATCAAGTTATTGTAGTATATTTTGATCGAGGAGTAAGATGTTGACATTTTGACTAAGGCATTGTCAAAGTGTAAATTTGAGTTCTGCAGAGATAGGATCGGGGTGACAGATAATCCCTTTCTCGTTGAGATGGAGTGTTGAAAATAGCAATAAGAAATGCTAAAAATAGCATTGCTATAGATATAATTTCAGGATATATTACAATTTTAATTTGTCCTTGAATTAAAATTGAGAATTAAAATTCAAATTTAGTCTCACCAGCTATTTGAAAAAAATAATTAATTGATTCATCTTGAGGTAATTAGTTGGTAAAATTCAAGAATGAAGTCTTTGTGAAGACATGCAACAGTTATCCCTTTGATTGAGGAAGTTATCCCTTAAATAAGGAGATAAGGATGAGTTGTATTTGAGTTGTAATTAGTTAGCTCAGTTAACTGAGTTAAGTCCAGTTAAATTAGTCCCAAACAGTTGGAGGAACTAATTGTGAGTTCAGTCAGTTAATGCATGCATGCATGCAACTAGTGTTCTCCAGATAATTGAATATTCTCTCATAAATAACTCATGCATGTCAGTTAAAACAAATACCCAGTTGAGATTAAAGGCGGGGACAGTGAACTATCAGTTGCTAGAATATTCTCATGTGAATATATCTTGCATGTAGAAGGAATTCATTCCTTGAGGATTACACAGTTACTACAGAGGTTAGAGCAATGTGTGAGGTGAGAATCACATAGGTGGCAGCAGGAGGACCCAAGAGATGTTGCGCAAGGAAATAGGAGGCTTGGAGGACTGAAGGAAGGCATATGTGTTGTCTATTCTGTCTATGAGCATTAGTGAGGGATTGTACTAAGAGTTGGATAACTTGTGAGCTTGTGTAATCCTGAGATATTTCCACTTGTATGATGATATAGATAGTGGGGATTTTTAGCTGAGGTTTTCCCCAGATTATTCTTTTGTGTTTCATGTGTGATTGAATCTTCTTATTTGTTATATGTGTTTTGTTTGATCTTGCTCAAAATTGATTAAGCTTCCGCAAGTTTGATTGTAGAAGTAGATTAAGTATTTTTCTTTAGTACATTACATAATTAGTTTAATCTATAGTGAGAATTTCTACATAACATAGAAACAACTTATTCACAATCAACTTTATGAAAGTAAGAAAAATTGAGAAATTGAAGTGTATTCTTAGCTATAGATGTTCCATCCTCACCACAGAAGTTCAAATGTGACAAGTCATGAATTAGTTCGGCAAGGACTATAAGGTTTCCACTTGTAGAAAAACTCCTCATAATTATAATTTGGGAATAGCTATTTCAACATGAAGATTCAAAATAGACTCAATGGGCTCAACTTGTCATTTGGCCCTCCTTCTAGCGCTAAATCTATTAATGGTACTAGATGCATCCAATTGTAGGGGGTCTCCCCAATATGAAGTTCCAACTAGACCTCACACCATTTGGAGTAGGAGGCCCATCTAGATACTAAGCCCAACTACCATAACTTAAAGGTTTTCATTGGCTACAAAAAAAAACATAAGAGATTATGCACATAATCTTTGATGCAATCAAGTAAGTTGGCATTGTGAAAGATATAATTGCAATGTATATAAGGTAATTCCATGGAAGGGAAAGAAAGGTTGAGCCTCTACAAGAAAATTAATAGTACTATCCTAAAAGAGGCACATGAGCGCAAGAAAAGGCTCATTAGTTAACCCGAAAATTACTTCACAAGATAACAATGATCATTAAAGAAAATAATAACACACATTCAACAAGATATATAACAAAGACAACAAAATAGTTCATTTTCTTTAGTATGTTTGAACATATACATATACCGTAAACATTAAAATAATATTATTACAACATCCACGATACATGCATGAAAATGCGTTGACTCTAAGAGCTTCTAATATTAAGTAAAAGTTCCAAGATACACAACTACAATGATGCAACACTAGTTCCAATATTGGAATATTAAGTCAGCACTTGCTCCTCCAAAGAATGATCTTCTCTCTTGTGCCAAGCTAGAGAAGCCAAGGTGAAAAGGTCTTTGCTTGAGGCATGAGGATTTATTTATAGAAAATCATGTGACCATTCACCTCCCATGTGACTCTTGATTTCCCTCATGACCCTTGAGCTCCCTTATGACTTTTGAACTTCTATGTAACTTTTGATCTCCTGCATGACTCAAGGACTTCCTAGTGGATATTCATGTTCCATGTGTGACCCTTGGGCTTCCACACATTTTACATTTTCTCATTTTTTTGGAATAAAAAATTACAATCCATAAATTGTGGCAAAATACATGGACACCATAAGACTTTTGTGATGAAACTTTGAGAAGCCATAATTTAGTGACTATGACATGAGACTTCATTATAACGTATCAATGCCCAATTCTCCTTTTTGTTGCTATGTCTTCAGTACCTCATGAAATATTTGGCTTGTACTTCATATTCACCCTCCAAAGGGTATGGATAAGTGTTGGAACCTTTTAATTCGACCTGAGTTTCCATCTATTTGTCGTGGTCCAAGATTCCTTTACTCCTGCATGATAGCATCTTTGTGTTCATTGTCACCACTTCTTGAAGACCTCCTTGAGAATCATCTTGCCATGATAGGATGAAACACCTGCAAATGAATTTCACTCATGACAAGACATCATCAGCCTCAGAATCACTTATTCTATATTTTGCAAAAGATAACTATGATACAATAGGGCGCAAGTATTAAGGGAGAGGCCTTCTTGGGAATAGTGCACAAAGTCAAGAGGCAAGAAGTTAAGGTATGGGCACTATCATTACAGCTTTTGTAGTCGCAAGGGAGAGGTAAGACATGAATTTCACGTTGGGCATGTTCTTGATGAAAGAATAACAAGCTTAGGCATTTGTAATTGGATAACGCGCAGTGCTTGAAGAAGAGGATCCATGTATTCTACAGTTGAACGCTATAAGGGATGAAATGTGGCCCTAATATCCACTGATATTGTTCAATGTGCATTAATATAAATTCTATCCAAGGCATGGCACAAAGAGAAAGTGTAGGAGACAAGAGAGGCAAGTTTGGGCATTGTAACTACATAGTGCAATGTGGCTAAGAAGGTAGCTCTTGGGATTGTATAGTTGAGCACTGTAAGGGTTCATAGATGAGCCAAATGTCCACTGAGACTACACAATATGGAATAGAAGACAAGATGGATCAAGGATTGTGCAACAGGAAAGTGTAAGAAACATGTTTGAGGGTTCGTACTATGAGGTTGCTTAGTGCGTAGTTGGAGGAGGTTGTCCTCATGATGGGCACAATGCATAGGTCCAAGAGGAAAGGGTCTCATAACTTAGTCTTAGGAGTGTTTAGTGACTCATCACTTGACTAGAAGGTTGAGTGTTCTCATGACTTATGCAATATGTGAGGACGGAGGAGGACTCCAAAATTAACTAAGTGTGAGATCAATGAGACAAGAGAATAAGAGCATATAACAGGTCATAGACATGATCACACACACATATACACCAATGTGGCACCCTCCTCCCACATCTACCTAGGTAACTAGCCAACCAGGGTAAATATGAGACAAGAGCCACTATGATTGGATTCAACCTCCTATATGACCTTAAGGAATTGGAATCAACGGAAACATCACACACAATCATCCAACATTAGCTTTAGAATCCTCAGGAGACATGTCAGCCACTCAGACAACCTTTCCCTAAGTCCCACTGATGTTCTGGAAATCTTAGGCCTCAGTTTCTCTCATGCTATAGGCAAGGGAGTGACCATAAACCCAAAGTCGCTCTCACAGGCTTGCCCGCCAGTGACCAAAGACCAAAATTGCTAGTTATGAGCTAGCAACCCTAAGATTTAAGCCACTTTTTCAGGCCCAGATCCCAGGTCACTGCCCATAATGGAGTGATAACTTAAAATCATTAAAAGTATAGGGAGACAATGATGCAAAAGAAATAATTTGAACAAGACCTTAACTAGACCCCTACTAACCATGACAGGAATTTCATCAAACATATCATCAACATGTAACCTACAGGTGTAAACAACATAATTAAGTGTAGGGATCTCATACTTATTTGAGAATCACTATGAACCATTGTTCCCTCATGTCATTTGCAACACTATCATCTATTAGGTCATAGACACATTATCCATTCATATACAAGTAAAAACATACTGAGAGCCACACATTGTTATTGTCATAAAAGATACATATAACTAGCATAGTAAGAATAGAGATATCATAAATATATAAACCATAAAATACACATATACATTGACACATTTACACATGAAAATCAAGGGAATAAATTTATCATTAATGAATGCAATGAACCAATTGGTCATGGGACTACCACGTTCCACCTGACCATAGATTGGCTGAACCAAGTCTCTCTTCATCCAATCACCCCCCATGCCATATTCCAAGCATGAATTCTACCACAAGCATGGATTTTATCGGAGTTCTCTGCCTACATTCTGAGGAATTTGAGTGCCTCCTAGTCTCTCATGCCTTACGATAATCCATAGTCTAATCCAGGGATCGCTAGGCCCTACACCGAGACATAATCTCCAAGATTTACTATATGTCCCATCCCAGGAGTACTCGGCCCAATGGAGAGAAAATCCACCTCTTGGTTTTACCATATATCCTGCCATTCACCAGCAAGGATTCCTATGCCCACCAAGGCACACAAGTCGACTTTACCACAACCCATAGTCCGATTGATGGGTTACTAGGCCAGTGGGCTTACTATGATCTACAGTCTGGTTCAGGGACCAGTAGGTCATGTGTTTGCGAGCTCAGAGATCCACCTGACTCAGCATCGAATCCAATCCGACCATCCCACATTAACCGAATGTGAGAAGCCATCTCATCAAAGCTATCATGAAATGGAAAGGCTAGGACAAAGAACACTGTCACACCTGGAAAAACCCATGCCATGATAGAAAAGAAGCACATGCAATCCCATGCATGCAAAATATGGTAAGGAAAATACACATGCAAGTTGATACCTATAATGAATCCTGGTATAGTTGCTTGATCCTTCCTTTCCCTGCATGATCTTTGCTTCCTTTTGCCTTCTTTTCCTTTCTTTCTCCAATGCCAAAGTGCTCCAAGAAACTCTAAGTATCCAAGAGTGAGTGAGAGAGAGAGAGAGAGAGAGAGATAATAATGAGAGAGCTCCAAATTTAAACTGACAAAAGGTTACCAACTAATCCTAAGAAGCATTTTTATGAATGAGGCCTCTATTTTGTTCATTTTCCATTATTTTCCTTCATTTTCCTCCTCACATGAAACCTGTGACCTTTCACCTCCTTTTTCTCCTAATTACCATTATTTTCATAAATAATTGTGTCAAAAATGCCATTTTTCCTTTCCAAATCCTTAGCCATTGCCTTTGCGAATCTCCTTAGCCATTAACAATAAAGTGAACACCCCCATTCAACTTGGAATAAGTGTCCCATCAACCATGGTTATTGTTTTTAACTTTTATTACATGGAAATTTTCATCAAGGATGTTACACCCAAGCACATGATAAGAAGATATGCAGTATGCAAAACCAATAAGCATACAATAAAAAAACAGAAAAACAAAATTTATCTCTAAGTACAACACTTAAGATTAGCATTATGACACAAGTGTCAACTGCAGCCAA
Organism: Pinus taeda; assembly: GCA_000404065.3. Classification (NCBI taxonomy): domain Eukaryota; kingdom Viridiplantae; phylum Streptophyta; class Pinopsida; order Pinales; family Pinaceae; genus Pinus; species Pinus taeda. Next base: position 36,554 of record APFE030108671.1, read on the forward strand.
GAGGTGCGCTATGCCATAATAATGTGTCCACGATATCTTCTAATGATAAATAACATCAACTAGTGCAAGAGAGTACATTAGAGCTACCTCTAGAAGGTGTGCCATGCTGCTCTTAACATTTTCGAAAGTAAGGGAATGAGACACATGTAAGAGTGAAAGTGACACATGCAAACAAAAATAAAACAAACACAACACATGCAAGAATGAAAGTAGGAAAAATATGCACTTGCAAAATATAGAACAAACAAAAACAATGCATGTAAGAGAAAAATAAAGCAAAAGTGACAGTTGAGAATCTCACCTATATGATGGGGCATTTGCAATCACGAGTGATAGAATGCTCCCTATACTCAACAATGCATAGATCTCAAAAGTGAAAGATGAATATGAGGATGACCTCTAGACTAGAATCGTTATACAGGGAGAGTATACATGAAATTACGGTTAATATTAAAGAGTGTGCTTAGTGCATGTCTAGAAACTAGGAGCCAATAGTGAATTGACCGACTTGAAGAAGTACACTCTCATAGTCAACAAAAATTGTGCAATCACTATCTATAGAGGATGCACTTACACTATCACTGTCCATAAGGATTGCATAGTCTTTGTCTCTAGGAAATACACAAGTAATGGAATCAAGGACTTCACAAGAACTTCCCACAAGGATTGTACAGTCACCATCTTTAGAGAGTGAACAATCACTATCATTAGGCACTCTGCAGTCATTGTCATCGGGCATTTCACATTCAATACTAGTAAGAACTATGCAATGACTTTCATCATGGAATGTGTAATCATTATCTCCCAATAAAATATGTGCTATCTTTCCTACTTGGAAGAAGTGCACTTGTGAAGACATCAAAATAGGCATGTGAAGGAAAATAGATTGGCACTTAGGATTCCTAAGGAAGAATTGAACAAAATGATTGAGCATGACATGAATGGGTTGAAATTAGGGATGACATGATCATAAGGAGGCTCAAAAATTTGAATGTAGGAAAAATTTGGAGGGTGTTTTAATAACGACAACATCTACTTAAGGAAGTACTTAAGGGATGTCTTCAGGCTTGAATATTGAGTAGATGGTATGGAAATAGACACCTAGGGGCTTGAGAAGTTAGGAAACTTCTATAATAATGGACCTCTAGCCAACTCATACACAAGTGGGTCAAGTTGATCACCTTGGGAATGGAAAACTCTAGAACGCGTTTTCTCAATTATGAGTTTTTTCTTAGTTATGAAAAAAATATTATTTCATAATTATGAAATTTTGACAAAATATCTATGAGAAATTACAGAATTATGTAATTTCATGCTTTTAACATGGAATAACTCCCATATAAGTAGAATTAAAGGTGAAGGGGATGCATTCTAGCTAACAACTAAGGAAAATTTGGGTTTATCACACTATGGTGGGGTGGAGAATAGGGCTATAAAACTGACCCTAGGCTCTAATTAGTGCAAGAAAACCCAAAAATAAAAGAGAAAACCCCTATAAATCCCCTGCAAATTTCCTTTTCATGTCCTTCAAAACTTTCTTTGTTAGAAAATAGAGAGTTTCCATGCTTTATCACATACTAGCCAAAGCATTGATGAGGCCAACAATGCTTTGTCAAGGTTGTAGAAGAGAGTTGAAGGTGTTAAGCTCTATTCTAAAGTTTTTTTTTAGCATAGTTCTTAAGAAAAAATCCTACTAAGACTCATAATAGCTAGTTAGAGTTGAGAAAAGAAAAGAAAAGAATTAAATTTATAGACAAATACTACAAGAAAATCCATTGAGTCTCCCCAGTGGAGTTGCCAATTTCATTAGATGGAATTTCCTTAATAGTGGCTGAGTACTCTTAACCCGTAGACATTCCCAAGACATATAACAAATGGCGTGTGGTGGTATATACTTAACCTAGAAATTCACAATACAAATATGCAGATCAAAAGTAAACAAGAGGTTGAATCAGATGCACCTTATCTTGGAAGGCTAGCATATAGAAATTACATTGATTGAATTCCTCAATATCATGTCTCCATGAATCTTCCCATTTAGGAATTGCATACAAGTAAAAATAAACTTATGATTCTATGGTCCTAGAAACTGAGGTTAATGTTAATACTATAAAAACCCAGTTACAAACATAAATAATATCAATGAAAATCATGTTGTTGGGGGAAGGGGGGGAATAGATGTTTTCATTATACCAAATTTTTGTATAGTAGTCTCTCCCTTTGTAGTCCTCTTTTGTACCTCCTCCTCTCACCACAATGCACTATTAAGGATCATAGTATTTTGTAGCTTGTAGCAAGGAGAACTTAGGTCCTCATTCCAATAGCATTTCATTACATTAAATTTTCTCCCTTTGTTACATGTAGATCATTGTTTATATATAAGTTATCAAATGTATCTAGACACTTTATTGACCATTTTTAATATGGTTGTTTAATCCTTATCTTCTAGAACTGATCATTTTTTACATTTTATGCCCTTATTTGTTCACTCTGCTAGCCCTAGCCACTTCAAATCTCTTGTTTTGTGTCACTGGAGCATTACAACTCTCCCTAGAAATCCAATAAGTGTGTTGAAACTCTCCTTTATGGTGTTCTATGGGCATTGAAGAGGGAAAACACTAGTTTTGGTAGGGTTTTCATGGACTTCTTCCTGCATTCTAGCCTCCATTTTGATGAATTTCAATAATATACCCAAGGGAGTTTAACATTGAGTTGTGATAGACCCTAATGGTGACATTTTTAGTAACAAAATACACCCTTGGTTAATTGACTTAAGGGTGAAAAATATGAGAGAACCTAAACACAAACCTTTAGTCTTAGTTAACAAAGCCTCAGAATCTATGAAGCTTTGCTAGAGTCATCAGGGCTAGCCAATTCTGAATGAATATGATCCTTTCTAGGTCTACATGTACCCCTTGTTCATCCATGATGTATCCACAATTCTGAATTCTCTATATACCAAATGAACATTTCTGTATATTAGCATATAAATTGTGTTGTTACAAGGTGCCGAGGACCTACTGAATGTTCTACAAATTTTCTACATAGGTTATACTAGAGAAGTGGATGCCATCCAAATATACATCCACAAAATAGTTTTTGAATAGCCATAGGATATCAACCATTATCCTTATGAGCACTTTTATATCATTAGTAAAGCCAAAGGGCATTACCAACCACTCAAAAAGGATTTATTTAAATTTGAATGTCGTCTTCCATACATTAGTTTACTATATTGGAACTTGGTGGTATCCTAACTTCATATAAATTTTATTAAAGTACTTGTCACCCTTAATTTGATAAAGAAGATATTCAATCACAAGGATCGAGCATATTATCTTGAAAGTGTTTTTTGATGGCTTTATAATCAATACAAAGTATCCATGTCCCAACTTTCTTTTGTAGCAACACAATTGAACTCCCACAAGGTGAGGATCTTGACTAAATGTGGCCCTTTTGGATGAGATCATAAATTTGACATTTTATTTCCTCAATTTTCATGAGATACCATCTATATATTTGTCCATTACATAAAGGAACACCAAGTATCAAGTAAATAAGTTTTTGACCTAGCAATATAGAGGCACCCCCACATGTGGAGTGAAGATATATCTATAACTCTCTACAATCTTGTCCACCCAATTTTATTTTGTAGTAGGCCTTGTGTTGAGGCTATGGTGGTTGTAGTGACCATCCTTTTTTCTTCTTAACAAACCATGAATAGGGAAGTCTAAGATATTACTTTCTGACACTACTTTTCTAAGATCAATGAAATAACGCTAATTGGAACTACCTCTAGTACCCTATAGAGTTAAACTCCTATAGTAACACTAACACTACATGGATGAGACTCATAAAAATCATGATGTTTCAACATATAAGGTTTTCCTAAAATAAAATCAAAAAATTCAATTGGGGAAACATCATAAAGTACCTCATTTTTTAAGGGCTTCATGTTGTAGGATAGGCAACATTACTAGCTAACACATATTTCTTCTCCATGGGTCAAGTAATGAATAGTGTATGGTTATGAGTATGGAACTATCATGAAATTTAGTATATTGATGAAATCAACTGGGATTAAGTTATTTTGGGTCTCTCTATTAACAATGAAATGTAGTGGTTTCTCCTTCACCCACATCTATGAATGGAAGAGATGATCACCCTATTTAGTATTTTATGAATCTTTTAGTTGGATATTTGCGATCACATTGGTAGCACTAGGATTTTCATTGATGATCATATTTCCTTTATCATGTTATGAATTAGAATTAGAATTAGAGCTAGATTCCATTTTATTTTCTTTAAGCTCTACAAATAATGATTTTTTCGATCAACATTCATCAATGTTGTACGAGGGGCTTTTGTGGAACTCACACCATTTTCTAATGTTGTTTTTCAATTAGTCTTATTTATCTATGACTTTAGATGGCTGTCTTGAGGTTGTCTATCTTTAATCTATCCCTTGATATGTGATTTTGGCTTTCCTTTTCTAGGCTTCCATTGTAATGACTTTGTAAACTCAAACTCCTATTTATTCATCTGCATCAATTTTTACTAAATTTTGAGAGCATGATGATAAATTTCTCATAGTGAGGACATTTCCAAGAAATCAATCTCCATTTGGATGTGCCTATGTAAACCATTATAGTACTTCAAAACTAGGTATCATCTAAAGTCTCTGATAACTATCTTTGAGCACAAGGTATGGAATATAATGGTGTACTCTAGCATCGCCTGGAATTTATCCATCTCATGTGTTGGTCATCATAGTTCCCTAAAAGGTAAAATTCCTACTTAATGACATCAACAAAATATTCCCAAGTGGGGTTTTCATTTTTATCACAAACTCATCTTCATTTTTTTCTCTCCTAGTAACCTTCCCACTAATGTTTGAGAGGGGTAAGTGCTTTCAGGAGTGTAAAGGTGATATTTTCATTGTTAATTTTTTTATAGATATAGTTAGATCCGTATAATAGATTAGGAAATTTATCTAAATAATATACATTAAATTAGGATTCAAATAAGGGGATTTCAAAGTTAACTTGTACCTTAAAGTGTGTCACACCTCTAAAACTCACATTGGTTGAGGATGTCACACAAAAGATATTACAAGAGGCTAAAAGAATGCCTTTTTTAGATATAAAATAACTTTAAAGTTACAAAACCCTTACCATATAAGGTAAATATACAAAATGTTTGTGGGATCTGAGGTAGTTAGTTGGTACATCAACTTGTTGGGGGTGCAAATTTTGTATACAATCTCCATTTGGGGTAGCTCATTGGAAACACCTATCTGAGGACTATGACTTTTTTCGAGGGAAAAGGAATGGCATGGCAAACCATATCCCCAAAAATTTTTGTAAAACATTGCTTATGGCTTGAAAATGACCTCAAAGTTTTGGAACCAAAAACCATGGAAAAAATACCAAAAAGATAGACAACCATTGAGTTAGTTAAAGAGGTGGGTGTCCACTGATATTTAGCTCAATAAGAAATTTAGTGTTCCTCCTTCTCACTGTAATGAGAGAAAAGTGTGATAATGGATTAATGCTCCTTATTTTCTCTCAAATTAGTAAAGTGTTATAATATGAAGGTGATGCTTCTCTTCCTCACTAGTATTAAAAAAGTGTGCAAAAGTGTCAATAATGCTTCTCCTTCTCACCAAAAATACAAAATGGATAGAAAAGTCACCTTCATATTATCCTCCCCACTTGAATGGTAAAAGTGTGTGAAAGGGTAAATTCTTCTCCTCCTCCTTCCTTAGAGTACTAGTGTAAGAAAATTAAAGTATTTCTTGTCTTCATCCTCAAATTACTAAAGTATTGGAAAGCATTGTTGGTTCTCCTCCTCCTGCCCCATGTTACTAAAGTGTGAAAATGGTCCATTGTGCCTTCTCCTTCTCCCTAAAATTGATAAATTGTGATAAAATTAATTTGTTCATTATGCTCCTCAATCAAATAAAAAAAGTGTTATAAAGCACCCATTCTCCTTAACACGCTCCCTCGATTTACAAAAGTTTGAGAAAGGGCCAATAGTCCATTTTTTCATCCCTCAAATTATTGAAATGTGATAAAGGGTTTGTGTTCCTTCTGTTGAGCATGTTGTAAGTGGTTTTCATTGATGTCAAGTCCATTCATTGATGTCAAGTGATTTCAAGTTTATGGGGAGCTTGTTGAGATTGATGAAGTTTTCATGCATGAAGCTTATGTTGTTATTGATGTCTTGGTTGTGTGCTAAGCTCATGATACCTTATTTATCGTTTTGTATCCTATATGTGAAGTAATTTTGTCTATAGATGATTTGTTGAAAATCACATGAAACATTCTTGGTTGGATAGTCCTCTCCAAGATATTTTCAATGGTATATGGCACTTCTCCTACCTCCACAAAAATAAATAGGAAAATGAAGTTGAAGTAAAGAAATCAAACAAGGTTCAAAGTGAGTCAAAGCTTCATTTTTAAGTAATACTTAGGTCTCAACAATGTATCCATGATTCTTCAACATATCTGAACATATAGGCCCATTACTTCAAAGTCATTGAATCAACAGTCAAATACGAGATACAATTATTTGCATATGGGCATCTAGGTATCTAGGGATGCAACAAAAAAAGTTAACAAAATCACTAGTTTTTTTAATTTATTCCTTAAATAGGAAGTGGATCCCAGGTGACATGGTAGTAAAAGTAGGATGAGAGGTGGTTTCATATCGAATAAGGTGATGGTGTGGTACCCTAAGGTGAGGACACATGGTAGAAAGATTTGCAATTTTTGGGTGGCCAAGTGGCCCTATTCCATGTGACACGTGACAGAAACATGGCATGACATGCGCAGATGAGGTAACAATGACATGGTAGAGATGATGTGGTAAGAGAACCACATGGAAAGTTATGATTGGTTCTTAAAGTTCTAATGTGGAAGCTCTTGAAGTATTGGGATTTGTGTTAGCGAATGGTTTAGAGAAGGTAACCCATGTATTTATTTCTTGGCCAAAATGGTGATGAATAAGAAAAATTGCCTCCAAAAAGTAGAAGGCCTAAATTATAGGTTATCCTAGCATCCGAGCTATCCAAGGCTTCATTAGTTCACAAGTTTCCTTTTTTTCATTGGATTTGGATATAATGAAGAATGGGCTTAGTCATACAAAAATATATCCAGGTATCTAGGGTTTCAAGAATTACGGGTGTGTACAAAAAATTTAATGGCTAAGGGACTAGATCTAATTTAATAAGAGTCAAAAGTAAAATTATGCATGGTTACACACTATCATTTGTCTATGTATTAATCTAGGATTTGATGGGTGCAAATTGTTAGATCTAACTTAAGAAGAATCAAAAGTAAAATTATGCATGGTTACACACTATCATTTGTCTATGTATTAATCTACGATTTGATGGGTGAAAATGGTTTAAAAAAATAAAAATGGCTAGATACCAAATTTGAGCTTAAAAGATAAAGTGATCAAGGTTCCAATATTGGTCATGGTTTCATGTGGAAGAACTATCCAACTTATCCAAATACTTGGGAATGTTAACATATATTTATGGACCTGGATTTCGGATATAGTAATTAGTTGATTAAAATTGTGGTCCTGAATCTTGATCCTATGTAGATAAAATGAAGCCATTGGAGATAGAATTGGTAATCCGGGGAAGTAAATAATCAAATGTCAAAGAAATCATTATAGCCATGTGGACTTGATTTAGATTTAGTGGAGAGACTAGTTTATAGGGCCATATTAGGTGTTTTTCATGTAAGTAAAGCTAAGCCCATAAGAAGCCAAATAATAGTTCATATGATTCATTTTTGAGTCATCTAGGTAAAACTTCCACAAAAAGATATTAAAGAATTATACCAATTTTTCCAAATTATCCTCCATGAAATGCCAGCTCTACCACATTTTGTTAAGTTTAAATAAGCCAAATAGGTTTAGAAGTTTGTGGTAATTCAATTGAGTGTGTCAAAAGAGGTTTCTTTTGAGCTATGCTTCTATGGTAAGAGAGGTGAAAAATAATTATGTGGAATGAAGTTTGTGGATGTTGTGTGATCATGTAAGAAGTTAGAGGATAAATTTATATGCCAAGTTAAAGATACATAATAGTGAGTACGATGCAGAAGCATATGAGAGCTTGAAAAGAAACAAATTGGAAATAGACAAGAAAATTTATGAATTTCAGTTCGAATGTATGAAAGAGGGATCTACTAGGAAAACCAAGTTGGTGCTTGCATATCAGGGAATGGGTGCTTCCCTCATTTTGGCACCTATAAACTTCAAGGAATTGGTGCTTCCTTCAGGTTGGTGCACGTAAATATCAGGGATTAGTGTGTCCACTAGGTTGGGGCCTGTAGATGGTGGGAGTAAGTGTTTCCAACAAGTGGTTGCTTGCAAAGTGAAAGGGATTTGGTGCCACCTACAAATTGATACTTGCAAATAAGGTGATGAGGTTCTCCTTTTGGATGGCTCCAGTAAATTTGATGTAATAGTATCTTAGAGCTTGTATTTACATTAAGAACAATAAGAATATTTGTGGTTTTCTCCCTTTATTGGTTTCCAAGTAAATAACTATGTCTCATATGTGTATGATAATTGATTTATGGTTATGTGGCATGATTGATTAGTGATAACATAAATAAACGTAAAGACTAGTAAAATTTGCATAATATTGATTCACCTCCCTCTTAGTATTATCATGGTTTCTAGCACCTTCTCCTCCTCACTTGAGATAAAAAAGTATAAGAAAGGGCTAATGCACTTGATCATCATTGCTTAAATGACAAAAAATCATAAAAGAGTCAATGCCCCTTCTCCTCCTCCCTCAAATTACTAAAGAGTGAAAAAATTAAGGTACTCATCCTTACGTGAATTACAAAAGTGTGAGAAATGGATGCTAATCCTTCTCCTCCTCTTGCCAACTAATTTTTTTTCACTTGATTATAATTGCTTAAATGAAAAAAGTTCATAAAAGAGTCAATGCCCCTTCTCCTCCTCCCTCAAATTACTCAAGGGTGAAAAAATTAAGGTACTCATCCTTACGTGAATTACAAAACTGTGAGAAAGGGATGCTAATCCTTCTCCTCCTCTTGCCAACTAAATTTTTTCACACACACACACACACACGCACACACACACACACACACACACACACACACACACACATATACAAACCCTAGAGATAGGTGACCACTATGTCCACGAAATATTTGTACTAGGTATATCCACCCAAAGGGGTCACTTAATGCTAGCTCAACCACAAAGCCTAACCCCGAGGGTGTTGACAAAACTGAACTTGTCACCTCTCAATCACAAAGGTCCTTTAACAATAGGGACTTGACCCATTGATCTAACCCTCATGGTATATGTGTGTGTGTGTGTGTGTGTGTGTGTGTGTGTGTGTCTATCTATTTATGTTTTCCTAAAACATGTACTACAAATTACAATGTTTCACACAAAATTTCTACTTTAGATGAGTAGGAATTGAATATGGAAAAATAATGTTACTAATAGGGAAAATTTTAAGGATGGAAATTTTTCTTCAAGTCTAAAAACATTGGTGAATATCACTAGTCCCTAATATGCAAACTATAAAACTTTTATTGATATATTTGTAAAATTATTCAAAATTATAATGATTTTGTATAGAGTCTCTATATAAATTTGGTGATCTATAAGGTAAAATAATTTTATATTCTAAAATTTGGGCGAATAATTTTTATAAAAAGTTGAAATTGGCGAATTATTTTTGTGGAAAAATCATATAAAATTAGCCCACTTGCGAATATTAGCCCTTGAAATTTTCCATGGTTACTAACATCTACTTCATGTTTTATGATATGGTCTCTTACTCATATTGGTGTCTATAATTTTAATTGATATTATTTTTTTATATAGACCAGTGTAAATGCCTTCCCATTTTAGAAAAATAGAAATGATCTTTTGGGCTTAAACACATCCTTTACTGGCTAGAATTAATGAAATTGTAACACTTATGAAGGTTGTTCATCAACCCTTACTTTTATTGGGTAGTATTTTTCAAATGTAAATAGAAATATTATTTCCATCAATCCCCACATGTTTCCATTTTCACATTGATACATTAGTGTATTGGGGAGGTGCCATCTAACTAACTAGAGTTTTTGGGGTCTACATTGGAGAAAGACATTTACTTTCTTATGTTTTCCTTTAACATAGGTTGACCATCAACAAAATGGACTTACATTCTTGACCCTAAAAAACCTCCTTGAAACAAATTTGGAAAACCATTCTCTCTCATTACTTGTGTTAACCCCAAAGACCTAACATTCTACATAGTCTTTAAACGCTTAGACCCCTTAGAATTCTAGGCACTATAATGGAATAATATCAAATAACTTCAAGGTTTCAACCAAAACCTAATGGTTTTTGTTTTTTAAAGGGCTCAACAAAAAAGGGACAAAAAGGTGGAAGGTCTCACAGTTGAAATTTACTAATTCATTGATCATATCAATGTACAAATACAAATTGTGATAAATGATTACACACTTTCCACTATAAAAGGTATATTTTTCCACTCAATCATGTTCTTTCACCTTCTTCTCATAGCCTAAGGCCTCAAATATTTTTTTTGCCTTTTCTTTTCTTTTTAACTCCTATTTTATCCCCCAAATCTAGCTAAGTAACATTTTATTTTAACCCATAAAAATGTTTCACTTCCTTATGAATACAAACATCAAGAGACACCATCTTTCCTTTAGTGACTGTTTTTTCTCCTTTGGAAAAAATAATAATTTCAATTGTGACTTGAAAAAGGAACAAAATTACATTATGTAGATGCTAGAAGCATTCAATATGAGCAAGATAGTAGTCTTGTGAGTGAATTAATAGCCTCTCATCTCAAGAGCAAAATAAAATAAAATAAAAATAAAGAAATACAAAAGAGAAGTTAATTTTTATAATAATCACTTAACTTCTCTTTTTTTCCTTTTTTTCTTTGGATCTCTACCATCCCATTGAAAGAGATTCAATAGGTACCATTGCCAATTAATTTACAGTCACCACCGAGGAGGTTTCTTTATTAGAATCTCAACTCTCTAAAACATGGATTCTCTTTGACCCCACCAACCCTTCCTCCTTGCATGACACAACTCAAGGATGTTTTGACTAAAGCAATGATTATGTCTCTAAAACATTATGCATGTGTGGTACATTCTTATCAAGAATCTGAGTACTCATATGTACTTGTTTTGGAGGGTTCTCCTTGATTTCCCCTTCTTCATCCTCAAAACAATAGGATGGAAAGGATGCCAACCTTTTGTTTTACTAGTAATTGCTACATTACAATGGCTTGAAGTCCATTCATGAAGCCTATTCCATTGCAAAAAAACAAATTATGTCTTTAATTTTCATAATTTACAAGTTTTTCTTTGGCCCAAGAAAATAAAAACGCATCCTTTAAAGGCGGGGGCTAAAACGCCTATAAATTATTGTCAACTCAAAGATTTGCTAGCATTTTTTACTACTTCCTCACTATAACTACTTCCTTTTAGTGATCTTTAACCTAATAAAAAACTATTAGAAAGATGCATAACCCTCTAATTCTAAGCTTTCAAATATTTTTATATGAATACTTTTATATTGCTACTGAATTTTCCATATATTATCTAATTATTACTCTATTCATACTCTATTTTTAATGGATATACCTTTTGAGAAAGATTTGGTTATATTGTTTCTATACATTTACACACCCACAAGTAAACCAATATAATGCTTTGGATACACTTTTCTATCCAATAATCTCTTCTTCTATAGAAAATAAGAACACTTAAAAGAATTTTTTTTGAATGTATTTCAATTTTTATTTTTATTTTTTAATCTTTGATGACTCTATTCATGATTGTTATTCTTCTTCCTGCATGTTTTTTTCTTTTCTGCATATATTTGAAGAAACTATGGTAACATCTAGATGGACTAAAACACCCTTAAATTATAAATGTAAAATACCTTTAGATTATAAAAATAAAATAATGATAAGCCACATGGATAACAGATATAGAAACATTTCAACATTTAATTGAACCTTTCGTGTAAAGCTTATGTGTTTTTGATAATTTGACATATGCGAAGATTCAAAGTTAAAAGATAATAAGATACATATTAATTTATCATAGGATTTTTTTATGTTGAAGGTCACCCCAAATTTGATATTGTAACCAATTCTTAATATTTCATAATTTTTTCTTAATATTGTCTCATCTTGATATTGTTTTATTTGGACATTATTTTAATATAATCTTTTTCCAACTTATTCCACAGAAGTCCAACTCAATATTATTACGAAAATTTATCGTAATAAATATTTATGTTCTCTATTTCTTTGTACGATTCTTCGTACGCTCATGAATAAAAATGAAATGAAATTATGAGAACTTTTACATTTGTGTATTACCTTAAGTTCAAATAATTGCCATGTCTTAGGTACAAGACAAAGTCTACATACAATTAACAGTTTATATTCCTGGTACTTTACGGATTATTCATTACAACTTTTAATAAAAGTTTATATTTTAAGCGTAACTTTAGAAAAGTTTATTGATTGTTTCTTAACCATGAGTACATGTTGGATATGCTTTTTCCTTTTATTTCTTTCATAAAGTTCTTCAATGATAAAGGTCATTTTACGTGAAATAAGTCTAATAATTTCACGATATTTATTAACGGTATTTATTAATAATTATTCATTGTTAACTAATTACTAATAATAGTTATAGTATGGTATTTATTGAATGGTTTAAATTTCAATTATTGTGAAGGTAGTTACAACTCATACAACGTTAAAGAAGTGGCGACTCGTAAACATAAAGCATAAATATAATTTGTTAACTCAAATGTGAATGAATTAGCATAGAAATGAACAAACACAACAGAAACATAAAATAATATTGGAAGCAAAAATATTTATTAACAATGGAGTAAGACAAGAATGACCTACAAAATAAGACACTAAGCACACACTAAGGAGCATGATGTTAGGTTAGGAGAGTCTTTTCCATTCCTTCAAAACAAGATCATGTTTTCTCATTTGGTTGATTCCCTCTTTCCTCTTTGAGAAGTATGCAAACTCTTTTAATATCGAAAGCTTGCTAATGGGTAATGTATAAGGAAACAACTTTAGAGTTTGAAGGTACTCTAATGATATATGGCTAGCATAACATTACACTTCTTCTCCTCTTCAAATAGTTTCCCAAGGTTGATACTTACAAGATTTCTAATATGGATTAGATTATTATATTATTTTTCATACATCTAGATGCTTTCAGAGAAGAAAAAGTGGAGGAATCAACCCATAGGACCATTTGTACCGATGGTTCCTAGTTTGGAAAATTGGGCTTTCAAACCTTTTGGAAGCATTTTGAGGCATCAAATAGAGTTTTTTGGGTAAAAAAATATCCACATAAGTATTGGACCTCCTAGTGTTATTCTACACACATATACCTTTCCAACAGTGCAATAATCGCTTCAATCAGAGTTTGTATGCAAAAGTTATGCAACTTGGAAGTTAGCCTTCTTCTTTTGACCACGATGATTCGAGAGGATGCCACATTGGCTCCCATTATTCATAAAGAAATGGGTAACTATGTGATCATGATGAACAAGACTCTAAAGATTCAATATTTTTAACTCTAATTAAGACTTAAATGAGTCAATTACCATTAGTAGGTTATGAGGTTGTGTTATAACTTGGCCACTAGGAGGAAAAGGGGTTTCATTCTATTCGAACACATTTTATTCCATATATGAACATAGTAATTGAGAGTGAACAAGGAGAGAGAAAACAAAGAGGGTTTGTGCATTATAGTAGTCAATGGGCCACCAACCTCACATCTTTATGCTTGCATCCATTTCCTTTTAGACAAAGAGAGCATATCAACCTCATCTTCTAGCTAGGTTTTCTCCTGAAAGGGTTTCCCAACTTATATCATGTGTTAATTTATGGTTTGTGAGTTTTATATCATTGTTCTCTATTTTCTACATATTTTATATATTTCATGCATAAGCACAACACACTAATTAAAAGATCCACAAATCTAAGTAGAAATAAACCCTCAAAGCGCAAATTTCAATTTTTTCTAATATAATTTAGTAGATCTATTGTGATGAACTATCTTAGAGAATATGCACAACAAATTACGAATTATATTAGTATTAGACTAGGTTTCTTTGGGTATATTGTGGGGATTTGCAAGGATCTGTATCAATGAAGATGAAAGTCACAAATCCCTAGTCATGGCTAGAAAATCTATGAATAACCCACAATATCTTGAAAATGAGTGGTTTGCGCAACTAGAAGCACAAGTCACATATATAAACCATAATGCGAGCCTCCTCATAGTATCCTTGGTCAATAATATAGATATATTTGGAGAAGATGGAGGTTCTAATGTAAATGTTGAATCAAAGGGGAAATTGGCAAGTTGGGAAGAACCAAAGTGGAAGTCCAAGAAATAAATCGAAAAGAATCAATGCAATTGAAGTGCCATGAGCCATTCAAAATCCCTATTCAAAATGCAAGTGAAGGTTAACATTAAGTCGTACCGAGGTGAGATTGAAACTTTGAAGTTAAATTACTCATTGCAAAAATTAGAAGTTTATTTTAGTGTTCATCACATAGAGGAAGAATATAAGTTTTTTTTTTCTCGACCAAAATTAGAGGGCCATGCCCTTACTTAGTGGGAAAGCCACAAAGAGACCTTGAGGTTTGAGGTAGATCCAATAGTGACTAATTCATATTATATCAAAGCCCTCATAAATTCATAGTTTTACTGTATTAGGTATGTGGAGGACTAGTGGATTTGATGGCATTACTTCAATCAGAAGGAGAGGCAAAGTGTATAGTAGTACACCACAAAATTTAGAGAGATTGTCATAATATTGGGCATCTTCCCAAAGAACCCAAATGTTCTCCTTAAGTATATGAGGGGTATACACAACCATATGTGAAAGCAAGTGATGTTGTTCAACTTTGATTAGTGGAAGAGGCTTGTGTATAGCGAAAATACTTGAAGAAAAAATACCAAAACAAAGGGAAATCTAGTGGGTTGAAGCAAGAGGAACACCATGAAACTTCCAAGGAAGGGAAGAAGAAGTTGAAAGGGGGGGAAGATAGAAGGGAAATAGCCACAACACACGAGTGCATAAATCCTAACAACCATTGCAACTAGTGTAACATTGATTTCCATACAAAGGAGAAGTGTTGGAAGTTAAATATAGAGCTCAACCCGAAGAACAAAAGGAAAGATACTGAGAAGAAAAATATCACGACCACAGATTCGAGTAATTAGGTGGAACGAAGCTTGGATGTGGAAGAGAAGATTTTCTATACATCAATGCAAAAGGGGGTAAATTTGAGTAGACTTCAACAATAGGAAGACAATGAAAATAGTACACTCTTTTATATAAACATGTTGGCTGACATGCTTTTAAGGCCACCCGCAATGACAAATATTGTATCTCTAGGAGCTCTTACGCACATGGATCCTTTCACCAATGGTGCATATTGATGAGACTTCAAAATATATAAATTATAAGGTGCTTTATTCTACTCCTAGGAAAATAGAATGATGTTTGGCCCCACATTTCATACTTAATGGTATATTTTTATAGCTCAATGAGTTCCTAGGGGATTCAATGTGATTTTCATATTTTATGTTCCTTAACATGACTATTATGCAATATTAATAGAGATATTGAGAAAACTATGAGGAATGCAATAATGGAGAGATTTTAGGGACTTGTTCCCTACAAAAGGAAGACCTAAACTTGGTTGGATGAGGTTGTTTAATGCTTCCCCTCTTATTGGAATTTGGATCCAAAACAATATCCCAATTTTCAATATTTTTCAAGGGAATTGCATCCCTCCTCTTAATAAGGTTGCTCCCCACTTAATGAATAAATAAGAGGCTCAAATTGGCCCTGCAAAAGAAAGGAATAGAAGTAGAATAGAAAGTGAAGAAGCAAGAAGAATATTTGTGTATTCTCGAGCAAGTTTTGTAGTCTTGTAATGTAAGAATATATTTTTAGTTAATGGAAGAAGTGCTTTATTCTAGCTCTTAGCTTGGTTCTTCTTTAAGAACTTTAAGCATCATTGGGTTGAGCCCAACGATGATTAAGTACGTAGCTTCTTGAGAAATTCTTCATTGTGGGTCATTTATGCAAGTTTTAATCCTTTTTATCAATTAAATCGCTAATTAATGCACTTATAAGTATTTTTTCTGTTACATTCCCTTTGTTGTTATAAATTCTATAGTTTACTATTTTGTTGTATAGTTGATTTTATGGCTACAAGAGACAAACATAACTTGGTTTTGTGATGATAGAGATTATATTAAGTTGTGTTAATCCTTTACTAGTTCAATGACACTATTCTCCATCATTAGCACCTCTTTAGTTCACCTTAAGTTTTCACTCTAGATATTTTACAATCTCATTCACCTCTTCATGTAGAAAAATGGAGAATCCTATAGCAACCTACAAAATATCCCTTCCTCTCATGAGTTTAGAAAAAATTGTTTGGTTAGCCTCTTAGAAGTATTACAATGTCTAAGATGTTGATGGTGAATTTTGGAAGCATAGAGACCTCACAAAGTTTCTTGCAAATGATTTTATCCATTTCTTTCTTAGTGTTGTTTTATGTAACTTAGGTTTTAGGGGTTAAATCATTTATTTCAAACAAGCACGATTTTAATTTGATGCAGATAAAATAGGTTTGTGTTCCATTTCATTTTCTACAGACATTTCTACAAAGCTACTTTCCAATAGCATAGATTAGTGTGACGACTTAACATGGTCCATGTTCAACTAATCTTTAGTCCAACACCTACTACTTGTATGAGAATTGAATGAGGAATAAGATAGTGGTTGTTGCACATACAATGTTGACCCCACTTAAGATGGTATGAACCTCAAGTTAATAATTAAAGCTAATGTCCTTGGAGATTGTATCATTTTCGTTGCAATACCAAGCGCCATCAATTTTTGGCATTGTTACATGGGAGGTGTCAAAGAATGTACTATATTTTTCTTTAATTGATTCACTCCTTTTTTTCTTCTACAAAAAGAAAAAAATAGCGACCTTTTAGAAAAATATAAAAATAGATTTTTTTTAGAATTTCTTTATTTTATGCCTCGTAGAATTAGGACAAGACAATATTTTTTTTACCAAGAACCTCCACTTCTACTAGTATCCATCCCTTTTCAGCTGATTGTGAGCCCCCTATCTTGTCCATGGCGACCTTTGAGGCAATTTTGACTGATCAAGCAAGGACCTTTGAGGAACTTGCAAGAGGAGAAAATCCTTCAACCCCCAGCGCTACTATTGTTGTAGAAACACAAACTGAAGTGTCTATATTTCCAATTTCAGAGATAGATGGAGAAGAAAAAATGAAAACTATTAACCCATCTATTCTTCCACTCTTCTATGGTCTAATCATTGAATATTCTAACACCTTTTTGTTCATTGGGGGTGTAATATTATACCATGTGCATTCATATTGGGGGATAGATATTGGGGAAACAATGACATAATATATTGAGCATATAATAGGGTAAAAGTTTTATATATTGGTAGGTATAAAAGAGGGAGCTTAAAGTTAATGAAAAATATAAAGGGGTATAAAAGTTGTTAATGAAAAAATGGATACCTACAATATCTAGTGAAAGTAGTGTTTTTTTAAATTAGGAAGGTCTATTGAGTTCATATTGGTACTAGGTAGAGGGTTAAATAATGTTATTTTAAGAGGTATTTTCCATTATGTAGTTAAATTAAGGTTGTTTTTTAGTATGTCATGAACATATGTGATATGTTAAAGGTCCATTGAGTGAAGCCCTTATGTCCCCCATTGCACTAAAAGGCACCCTAGGATTGAATTTCCCTTGAATGTTATAGAATTTTGTTATATCTATCAAGAATACCATTCTACTAATAAGTATCCATATTTGGTAGGCTTGAAGGTTGCTTACCAAGGAACAAAAGGAAACATGGAGTAGTTTTTCTCTGTCATCCAGAAGGGACCACAAGTGTGACATCCCATGCAAGTTAATTCACCTTGTAAACATTGAAAATAATTCCTTGTAATTATGTAACCATAAATTAAAATTGCTAAGAAAAAGGGATACAGATTCCATTTATTGATAAGGGAGATTGCTTGAGGAATTTGGTTGTTTTAAATATCAGTCATGGGTTGACTAAGTGGTTTTAATGGACTGAATTATGCCAATCAATAGGGAGATAAAGAAGAGGACATGGGACCATGATTTCGTAGTGGAAAACACAAGCCAAGAAAGGAAAAAAATTAAATGAAAATATGGATTGTGTTGTAAAGGATGGTTTGTTTGTGTAGACCACTCATAAGATGTAGAACCATTGTGACCAAGTTTGAGGAGGTGAATGTTATCATCAAACACACTTCAGACATTGAGAGAGACATGAGGAAAGAGGTGGAGGCCGAGAGGATCTTGTTGGAAAGAAAGAATCATACATGATTCATACACATGGGCGGAGAAGGGAACATGAAAAATATTGGGAGGTCGTGAGGCTTCATGTGGTCTAGCTGATTTGGTTAGAGGGAAAATAAGGATAGAAGGACTAATAGAATTTAGGGAGAGAGAAGCTTAGATGATAGTATTGCTGAGAAACCACAATGGCCTTTTGGCTGATAATAACTAAGCAGTCATTTTCCCACTAACAGGTTGATAAATCCTCTAGAGACTTTGTTGGTTGAAAACTTCTAAGAGGTGGAGGAACCCAAGGCTAGTGCGTTGATAACACCTGATGGCAGTTTCATGGGGTTGGGTTGACAACACAAGTGGAATTTCCACTCATAAGCTACTGGAGAGTGCATTCCTATTCCTTCAAAGGTATTACATTTGATAAATCATCCTCACTATTAACTATATCTCTGTCTCCACATATGAATTCAGACACTCTATGTAGAAGTCCCTACAAGTATTCAAATTTTGTATTATAAGTGCCTCTATATAAAAGGAAGTGTTCCCTTCCAGATGTGAATTGATGTATAGTTAGTGGGTGAAGGTAGAGTTTCCTTGAGACTCATTATTTTAGTTGATGATATTGATTTCATCTCCTGAGTAGATGATGGTTGTATGAGAGTGAAGTGGTTCATTGTCCTTCTTTAATTAATTTGATATATGGTGGGTGGAGGTGAGATAACCTCAAGACGTCGTGTCTAAGTTGTTGATGGTAGAGCTACAATTCTTGTTGAAGTAGTTGAAGGGTGGAGTTGTGGTCCTCTAGAGTCCCTATTTCATTTAGTACCACTAGTTCGATCCATAAAATCACCCTACCTCAAGATCTATAATTTGGCTCGGGGGTGACTACTACAAGAAATAATTGGTTCTAGTGTGTCTAATTTTGGGTGGAGAGTTTAAGTCCCAAGAGTGAATACTCAAGCCTTTGTAAATTGATTGTCAAGCCTATTATTAATGTGTTTGTTTATGCCTAGTTTTAACTTGATTGAATTATTGGTCTAATGCTTGTGATATAATGTGGAATGTGATTTCATGTTCAATTGAGGAATGATGATTCCTATAAGATTCCTAAGTAGTTGAATGGACCGTTGTATCCATTCATGAGATTTCTTTTATTCTTATCATTAGCCTAAGAGATTTGTAGGTCTGTGAACCTTTATGTGATTGAATTTGATCCAATGGGCCTAATTATAATTGGATCGACATTATTCTGTCTTATTCATTATGTAACTAACAAATTTGGCTTTAAAACCTTATTATCTGTTGCTAAGCTTGAGAATGATAGCTTGTATCTATATATTATATATATATATATATATATATAATATATATATTATATATATATATATATATATGATATGTATGTATATGTTATGTTATGTATATGTATATGTATATGTATATGTATATGTATATCTATATGTATATCTATATATGTATGTATGTATGTATGTATGTATGTCTTTGCAGGTTGGGCCGAAGGCCTTATAAGTTTAGAAGAGATGCTACAGTGCATATTTTATTTGTTACATAAAAATACACATACATCCATTTTTAGGATAGGACTGAAGCCTCTATAAGCTTAGGAGGGCGAGCTCTAACAAGATTCACATAGTATGTAAAAATACACCTAGTATATATATATTTTCATGGAAATGGGAAGGGACTTAGCCTTGAGGCATTAAGGGCCCAACTCTTGAGTTGTAATGGCCCATGTGTGTAGGAATTGTAACAAAGTGTTGAGGGCAAGGGAAACCCTAAATCATATACACATAGATGTGTCATAGGGGATGGAAGTTCAAGGCTCATAGGAGAAAGGAGACCTAAGGATTATATGCCATGTGATCATGCACCAAGACCAAGTGTGAAAGAGAGGAGCTGAGTGCTATCATATGCCATGGGACAATCCTCCCCATCCACATAAACCCGATAGTACTTCCCTAGAGATTCTAGGTGGAGGCATGGTCAGATCTTGCTGGGATGACATGGCATAGTGGGGTCAGGAGCTGGTTCATTCGACATAATCAAGGTGGTGGATCTTGAATTAATTATAATGTGAAAATGAGTTTCACCATGTAATGGAAGATTGGTGGGACCTGTGCCTAGAATAGAAAGTGACATGGCCTTAGGGTGACATGACAATTCGAGAGGCAGGACATGTGTCACCTATATTTGGGATTTTTTTGAGGTCAATCAACTTGTAGATGAGTGAAATATGGCACTCCTTGAGTGGAACCACGTGGAGGGTGTGATTTTATCCTGATGATAAAGGTGGATGACATCACCTTGACGCCTCTACCCTAACGATTTCTTCAGGAGCTGAGTGCAATCCCACATGATTCTATTCCTAAGGTGATGTGGCTTTTGATGACCCTTGGTATTACAAAAAGAATGTTGGAACTCCATAGGGTTCAACTTTATATATCAACCCAGGGTTCATACAAATTTGAGAGGGTCTGACACTATACGTGCATCAAACACCTTCCTCTTCCTATTTTGACTCCCTTTGATATAGGTGAAATAAGGAAATGAAACAAATTCAAATGAGTAAATATCTAGGTAAGCCACTAGTCCTAAATTGAAAAAGGTAAATATAATTAATAAAACCTATTCAACGTTTTTTGGAAACTAAATGACATAAAGGAAATCTATTCAATTTGCTAAAATCTAAAACACACATAAGCAAATGGAAACAAAGAAAATATGATATATTTGGCTGGAAAGGAAATGAAAGTAAAGGAAATATATTCTACTTTTTAGGAGAGGAAAGGAATTTTTCTTGTAGGAAATAAATCATGCTTTTCTTAAAGTAAATTGTGGGAAAGGAAATCTAGATTAGTTGCAAAAATCAACATTCAAGAAACAAACAATGTAGAAGCTAAATGGTGACCTAACAAAGCCTCAAATCAACCAAAGTTGTTTTATAGAATTCATGGGATATTATCAGCATAAATGTGCTTATAAAATTAATCTAGAGTGGATCTGGGCAAGGGAAGAGTTTGCAAACAAACTAGTATAGGAAACTCTCCTTTGCTACAAGAAACTTCCAGCAACCCTGTTTGTCAAGTTAACCTGCCAAATTCCTAAGGTAATAAAATGAAAATATTGTGGGGTAAATTTTGTCATTAATTTGAATGTTTTTATACTTCTATCCAAGTGTAATCGACTAGAAATAAAATTATCAACACGTGCTAAAATTCAATTGCAATTTACTATTAAAAACCATAAATTTCAAGATACAGAAATAATAGGCTTATCTAAGTACCCAAATTCCTAGATAATCAAGTGAAAATGCTATGGGTTAATTTTTTTTGTTAGGTTGAATTTTTTTAGACTTCAATATAAGAAGAATAAACTCAAAATAGATCCGTTAACATGTGCTATAATTCAGTAGAAATTTACTACTAGAACTAGAAATTTCATAACTAGTAAGCTCATCTACGTAACCCAATGATGAAAATGAATTTATTGAGCTATGATAGTGATGAATTACACTATTGACTATATAAATAGATTAAAAAAATAATTTGAATCATTTCATAAATCTCTCCTACAACAAACAAAACATGGAAACTAAGTGTAGAAATAATAAATGTAACTAAGCAGATAAATGATGGAAGGAAGAGAAATAAAATACACCGCAGGGATCTCAGACTCTTAGGATGGCTAAGCCCAAGGATGCTAAGAGTAATATGAAGGAAAATGAGCTTTAGAAGATGAAAATTAAACCAAACCTCATTATCAAAATAAAATTAAGTGCATCTCTACTAAAAATGAAAGTAGAACTGCTAAATAACAAGTTTTCTTCACAATAACACCAAAACATCCTCTCCTTTATATGTTAATTCAAATTGTACTTATATAAGTTGATGGAGGAAGGAGCATCCTAAAAAGGAGGGTTTCTTTCCCCTCCAAAATCCCTCAAAAATTGGATCTGGTCCCTAACGACAGGAATCTTTATTAAATGTTGAGTTCTAGCTTCTCTTATAGCATTTAACACATCAGTAGATTTTCTTAATCTAGGGCTCTTTGGAATCTATTCAATAATTTCATAATATCTTATTCATTTACTATCCAATCCTGCTCTATCCTGTAGTAGGTAGAAAGTCCCTAAATTCTCTCATTTTTCATATCTTCAAAATCTTCCCAATGTTGTCACAATATTTTGCAAAATAAATAATAATAGGCACATAATAAGAAAATCATCCCTATAGTGTCCCAAGAACATATTAAAACTAAAAAATACATTATGAAGTCTAGAAGGAAATGTTAGATGGGCCTTAGTATGTATCTAATTTGGAGGTCCATCATATCCCCTTCCTGAAACTATTGTTCATCCACTGAGCAACCTATTCATCTTCTTTTCTTCATTCATTTCCCTGATGGTTTGTTTGACATCCCATGTTGTGCTTGATGTAGCTACCGTTACTAGATTTTTCCATTCCCTTGTTTATTTTTCATGGCTTCAATGTTATTGTAATTCTAGCAACATATGAGGTCTAAACCTCTAATTCTATCCTAAATGAAGCTCAACTAGTACTACCTCTATTTTTGGCTTCGAAAACTCTATTTCTACTGCTACCTCTACCTCTTCTGAATTTGTTAGGGTATTTGTTGCTATAAGATTTTATGGTTTCCTGTGCAACAAGGGATTTTGTAGCAAAAAAAATATTCACAATTTTTTTAGGGAGAGGAAATGATAAGATGGTTAACCAATTATCTCATCCAAATTTTTACCATTTCTCACACTAAAAAGAACAATGAGAGCACCCAATTGATGCACTGTTTGGATTCAGACTGTATAATGTAGGAAATTTTCTCTTTGATAACTAAAATATCTTGAAATTTTTTTTCAAATGTAAGTGGAAATAATTTTTTACTTACATTTCCTTTGACTATCCCTTTGATTTCCAAATCATTTGAGGTTCTAGTGGCCATTATGGGAAAAAGTTGTCTTCTTGTAGCAATTTGCCTATCTCCTATAGCAACTTGTAGGATCTTGTAGTAATATGTTTTTCTACTATAACAACCTGTATGATCCTATAACAACCTATCTGTATCTTGTATTAGTGCCTGTAGGTTCCCATAGAAGTGCTTGCATCATGTAGTAGTGCTTGGAGCTATACTTTACTCCATTTCTGATGGTGGGTATTCATTTTTTATTATTTATTATTTTATATAATTTTTATTTTTTAAATATTGCATGAAAAAGAAACTCATAGTGCTTTGAGTTAACTGAGTTGGCCCCCACCTACCCCTTCACACTCCTTGTCCTATGTCATGACTAAATGATAACAACCCACTTTTTTGAGTCTTTTTCACTTTTGTCTTGTTCCTCTCCCACATGTGTGGGTGTCTTGGTGGAAAAGTGAAGTTTACTACTAGATACAATCAGGGCTTCTCTACTACTAAGTTTGGCTATAAAAAACATTTTCTTTCATACGCTTGCAACATTTTTTCCAAGCTAAAATAAGTTCATAGGAGAGGTTTTGAGGATTGCATACCTGGGTCTTACCCTTGAAGTTTTTATGTGGGCAATACTGAAGTTGTTGACATGACTGTTGAAGATGTCTTTGGTAGTCCTAAAGTTGCTAGTGATGATTTATGGAGGCTCCAATATTTCTCTTGTTGCCTTTGGGGGTGCGTTAGAGTTTTTATTATTGTTGCTAACTTCTCTCGCTTAATTTTTCAAAGTACTTCCACTATAATTGATCTCATGTTGATGATTGAGGATCTTGTAACAACCTATAGAGGATACTGTAGCTACTCAATTTTTTCTTCTAAGGTCATGGAGTTTGGTGGTGTTCATAACTTATTGGACTGATGTGACAATTTTGGCCTATAGTGCTTATGCAGGGTGCTACAAGACTGTGTGTTTTGTTAGCCACATAAGCTCCTCAAGTTCATAATTTCATCTAACTGTGGGCTTTGAAAAATTTGATACTTAAAATGAGGTCACTGGTGGTGATTGGAGAGGCTCTCTCTATTGGTGGTAGGTTGAAAGAGGTGGAAGGTTGAATTTTTGTGGATGGTTAGTAGGAAAGTGGTGAGAAAGAGAACTTTAATGGAGTGGATAGTTTCTAGGGGCTTCCATAGACTTCCTATCGTTCCCATAGGTGAAAAACATCAAGTATGCCCCTCCTTTCTATGCGTGGTAGTTTTCTGTAGTAATATAGGAACTTTCCTGTAGCATTTAGGTCATTGATTCAAATGAATGAAAGGGACTTGGAAATGATGGAGAATCATTCAAAAAGGTGAGAGAATGAGTGGAATTGATGCATAGTAGCTAGTTTAAGGACTTAAAGGTGAGTTATTAGGCCTTGAAGCTAATCTTTTTCTACTGTTTTTTGGAATCCTGTTGCACTTGCAATGTTGTGGAGCTAATTGATGGTGCCTTGGAGTTGACGAATGTTTGCAAGTGTTGTTTGAATACATGTAGATCTACTTCTCATTTCTGACTACATGAAGATCTTTTTTTTAGTTCTGACTGCATGAAGATTTGCTTCTTCATTGTTGGGGTTTTCTGATGGTCAATATGATGATGATAAGGCCCTATTAGCCTTTTCCCTTCAATTTTTTATTATAAATGGTGGCTTTGTTGGGCCATTGAAGCGTGCTAGAAGAAACAAAGTCTCCTGTAGCAGTCACAAGGGCTCCATCAACTCACTGTTTATTGGAGCTGTAACAATTGTTAATACTTCATGGGGATCCGGTAAGAGTGTTTTGCAGCTGGATATGGTGGAAAATGGAAAATGGAAAGGTGAAGTTTGGGCCGTGGCAAGGAAACAAGAAACTATCCCATGCAAAAATGTCATTTTTTGAAGTGTTGGGATTTCTATTATGCTTGATTGGGTTAGTGAGGATGATAATTAGAGACATGGTGCTGGCTTATTTTTCCTCAAAAAGTGAATAAATGTCAGATCTGATTTTTTTTTGTGAAACAAACATAAACCTATGGGATTTGTTATAGTTTTTTAGGCCATTTTTAAAAGTTCTTAGAGCCCAATTTAGATTTTGGGAATTGATGAGGTATTAAATTAGAAGGCTAATGACACCTTTACCTAGCCAAAAAGGGTAGAAAAATTTATTGTTATAGCCTTTTTCCAAAATAGGCCTACAAATAAAACAACAATGAACTTGTAGAGGTAATGCAAGATGACAGGACCCTCTTTTTAACACTTGGAGGTGGTGTAGGAATTTTGTTTGAACCTATGGGTGCCTTCCTTCCCTTGACAAGTAAAAAAAAGTGTCTATTGTATCTTTTTACCAAGATGGGTAGTTTATTGTAGCATTCCAACGAAAAGCTACAAATTTTGCTGAAAATGATTGGGAGTGATTGGGAAATGGCATAGAGATGCATTATGAGGATGACAAGAGATATATTGGCATAGTCTTGGCCCTTTTGGAGAATCTTGCCATAGGTGGTGAAGAATGTAGGTTTGATGGCCTTTGAATAGATGCCTTATTTTTTATCGACTTCTCCTTCTGGTGTGAACTTGTTTATTTTTCTCATGTAGGTGGGAGAGTACTTACATAAAAACAAAGAGGTATACATGGAGCGAAAAATTTCCTTTTCTTTTTTTTTTCTTTTCTTTTCTCCTTAGGTGTACTAGATGCCTCAATGAGATTTTCAACTAGGATCTTATTGCCTTTTTTCCCTCTATTTTTTCAACCTACTAACTACCTCATAGAGGTTTTCAGTTAGTGAGCCAATCTCAAGCACCACAAATGAGGTTTTCACTTGATATTTTAATTTTTCATCTTATTTTTTTCTTTATTTTCTTTTTTTGTTGTTTTTTTTCTATCCTACTCTACTTGAAAAAAAAATATCTTTCAAGTATAGGAATACTTCGAGTGGAGCCATGTATGTATTGGGATGGAACATAAACTCATATTTAAGTTTGAAATATATGCTCTAATATATACTAGAATATGAGAGATCAAATTCTTTGATTGAGATGATATAAAGAACTATTGAAGAGGAGCATGGTCGACCTTAATGATTGTCTGGAACCAATGTTCAATATATTTTTGACGCCCTTGGTTCACTTGTTCATTGGGATTACTCTCTATGTCCTCTTCTGCCATGACATTCATATCTTCTACTTTTTGTTGATTAATTTTTTGAACATATACATGATTTGATTATAAGAATAGTAGAAACTCTTCATTCTCAGGCTCTAATGGTTTCTCTTCATCAAAAGTGGTATATTGGGGCCCTAGAGTCACACTACATTGTGTTGTAATGCAATGTCTAGGAACTTCTAAGTGCAATATTACATGCTACTATGTTCATAAGATATTATATTTAAATCAGTGTGTATGGCCATCTATTGTTGTCTAACATTATTCAACGTGTTTTCCTATCCCTTTTAATTTAGTGTGCTATCTCATTGTTCTTCGGATAAGAATGGTCAAAGGTGTAGATGACTCAAAATGCAAGGAAATAAAACTGTATATTTAACTTTCTCTTGTAAATGAGTTGTTATAAATGATTGTGAAATTCTGCTCTAAACTCAATCAAATTTTTTAGTTTCTATCAATAGTTCAAACTTCATGCAATTTTAATTTTCCCTATAAAATGTCACAAGAAAGTAAAATTACATGAAGAATTCATCACACCCATGGAATTAAATCTCTATACATATGTAGATTCTTTGTGTTAAATGAAAATAAAAAGTCAGACATAATTGATATCACATTTGTTTGGAATATTGATTCATCATTTACATTTAGCATTCATAACATGTTCTTCAAATAAATTGCCTAAAATATGCATGAAAAATCTTCAAATTTGTATCTAATTTGTGTTAAATTGGAAATCTATTTGGGAATCAAGGTTAAGGGAAAAAATAACAGACATTGAATGCATTTGTTGGGTTGCATTTCCATTAATCCTAAGTTGGAGCATTCATAACCCTTGGGTTTGACATGAAAAGTTGAAAATATGGAAAATGGATGAACAATGGAGAACATACCTTAACTAATTTAAAGGAGAAATTGAGAATTCCTTTAAATGAACTAAGACCTAGTGGGAAGCTAAGAAATTAAGAATTTAGCTATCAGAAAACACTGAATTATGAAATTTACCATTTATTAGAAAGCCCTCGTAAGAAATATCAAAGAAGCAAAGATACTCTTCAAACTACCTTGATAAATCTTGCAAAACCAAAAAACCATCACATTGATGCCAAAATTTATTGCTGTTAACATTCTCAAACAATTCCATACAATTCACATAACATATTAGATTCACAATACAAAATGCCATAGAAATTGCATAAACTTGTATTTAATGTTTAGTAAAATTTAAAACATGAAATGGGTACGGAAAATACATGATAAAATGGTAAAAACATCCAAATAGTTATTGCAAAAGTCTTTCTTATAATAGCTTCAAAGCCTCCCAAAAATCCACAAGAGTTTTGGCAGAGTTTCCCTTCAACCAAAATTTCTCCCCCCCACTTTTTTACCAAATGAGGCCTATATATAGGCACTCAAGAACTTGAACCACACCCTAAGCTACTAGTGGTATTTAGAAATCAACCAAGATTTGTTACAAAATTTCCAACTATACTATGATCAACTTCTTCTAGAAGTTTCTTGAAGGATTTGTTGGTTGTGGGTGGGCCCCTTCAAATTTGGCTTTATAGCTCTTTATCTCTCTCTTGGATAGGAGTTGGAACTTCTTTCTCTCTCTTGCTAACGAATGTCTAGGCCAAATGCTACAATGTGTAGAGTGCTATAGTGGTTGTGTCATCGAAAATGTCAAAGCTTTCAAAGATGCTGGTGATGATGCTAATATTGAGGCAAGTGTCGATGCCACTACCCACTAGTGAAGTTGTCTAGTGCATTGAACTTCTTGAACTCGAATTGGGATTTGTTGAGGATACTTGAGCTTTCAAGGTAAATACTTGATGGCAAGCCCACTCATATAGGTCCATTAGGGTCCTCACGTTGAAAATATTCTCTAAGAAAATGTTATAACAAATTCAACATTAGCATCATTGAATTACCATAATCTTGGTTAGTAACTATGATCCATGGTAAATCAACAAAATCAACTATTTATCATAATTATCAATTATACCTCTAAGCTATGGTGCACCATAATATTGCTTGGTTCTATTGACACATGGTACATCGTTAGCATCAAATGGTCAATATAATTTTTTTCCTTCAGATACATGGTATATAAAGTAGTCTTGGTTCACCATCATCCTTGTCAATGTTTTTGACTCATGGTGAATCTCCAAAGGCCTCACTCTTTATGAGTAATTCCCAACCTAATTCTAAATTTGATCACTCAACCTATCTAAAGAGTCTTAGTCTGGTGTTGAAAGGTGCCCACTCAACTAAGTTATTTTAGGCCTCTAGGACTAGTATTCCTAATTATGATTAACATACATGACACAAGAAGAATGCCTTCCATATATCAGAACATTCTCCCTAATTATGGTCAACACAATTGTCACAGGGAGAACTTTTTCCCCGATGGTATCAACACTTTGAACCAATTTCCTTAATCTTGGTCAACCTGAACTAGGGAAAATGATTTTCCTTGATGTTGTAATTTCATCCCTCTCTCTTGCTAAAAGAGACATGCTCAACCAACCCAAGATTGTCCTTGAAGTATACAAACTTCATCCCGTCATAGAGGTTTTGTTAGTAATGTTATTAACTGAGGAATACTATTAAAGTCATAAAGCTTCCTTCCATGCCTTATGTTGACACTATGATCAATGCCCTCCAAAATTTTCCCTACACATGAATTTTGGAGCCTATTGAAAATCTAGTGATATGTCCTTCAATAGTTTCTTCATGATCAATTTATTTTACAGTAAGTGTTTAAGTCTTCTTCTTAGTTTCTAAGTGTCAAAGTCACTTTCTCACACATGTTTACTTTGTAATAAGTTCATGAGTGCATTCTTTTACACAAGCTTGAATGGACATAACAGAGTTCATTAGGACAATGCTTGTGTAATGTTCAACCTATGTTGATAGTCAATGCACACTTTCATTGACAGTATCTCACTTTTGGTTGCAATTTTACTTCTATTTCATTTATTTTTTCTAGTTGTCTCTTTTGCTCACATTCGCTTTCAAAAGTGTTACTTTCGTGTTTACGAATGTCACCTGTTAGCACCTAAATCTACCTTAGGCTGAAGGAAGGAAAAATTCAGGGTAACCACAAACCATGCTCAGTCTGGTAGCTAGCCCTACCAGAACAGGAGAGGGCTCTCTCCAAGTCACGCTCAGTGAATAAGTAAACGGAATGGTCTGAGATGACTTACAGTGAAATATAGATCTTAGGATAGTAAATAAATAATGGAAACAAGAAGCAATTTTGTATAAATGACTGCGTTTATGGGATATATGGGACCAACAGATAGTATGAGCAGAGAATTTAACACAAAGGCACAGATTACTTCGTGAGGCAAGACAGCCGAAAAGTCTAGCAATTAAACTTGAAATAAATATGGAATGGAAAGATTTTTTAGGAGGGTGAAAAGGGCATAAACACATGAATCCTTTTCAACAGAAGAAAAACACACAGCATGAAACTTTCCCACAGGCAGAGCAATAAATATGAATTCTACTTTATCTTACTTAGAAAATTTCACTGGAAATGAAGATGAATGAACTGTGAAACATAATGAAATACATATGAAACGTAAAGAGAAAACATTTGCTACACTCACACCACAAGAATCTCATGAACCAGAGCCGCTTCCTTTCATTAATTCTCTGTCAAAGTATACAATTAAGAACTGAGTTTCTCTCCCACAGTCTCCCAGAAATTACAACCAACCAATCCTTTGCAAATGGTTTGCATACAATAAATAGACTATTCCATGGGGAAATAGAACGACCAAGAGTTGGGGAGTTTTGCAAATGATTACAAACTGGAAATGGAAAGCCAACCATTAGTTATAGGTGCAATGTTAGAAAAGTGACAAATGGCTTGGGTGACCGCTCACCTTCCTTTGCCACTTGGATAGAAGCCAAACTCTTTAAACTTTGCCTTAGTTTCCGAAAAAAGTGTAGTGTAAATGAGTGGGCCCACTTGGAGAAAGTTGCGAATCGAAATGTCGCGAAGCGGAAGTGATTTTGGCCTTTTTGTCTATATGTGTCGTGCCAATTTGGAGGCGATTTTTAGGTACCTGCAGGAGTCCAAATTGTGCCCAAGTGTGCTTGTTGGCAAGCCTGGCTTGTCTACTTTCCAACCCAAGTGGAATTTCTGAATTTGGTGCTCATTTTCCCCTCCAAAACTTCATTCTCCGAAGACTGGTTCCTATGTGTCAAAATAGGGGCAGAGAGGTCATGTTTCGAGTGTTTTTGACCTCCTGGGGACTCAAAACTTGCCCAAACTTCTTGTCCATGCACCAGCAAGCATGATTTTTCATGCTAAATCCAAAAATGCAAGCCATTTGTGATTTGGACCTCCCAATCCTAAGCAGAAAAACCCTGTGTTGTGCCCAAAAATTTGTCATGTGACCAAAATTGCCCAAACTTTTTTGAAATTTGGGCTGGAGATCCTCTATGAGGTGCTATGCTGGGCCATAGAGGCTTCAACCAAGATTCGAAGCCGGTCTTGCTCTTTTTGCCTCCTTTTCCTATTTGTCGCTTTGCTCAATTTTGCCTTCAAACTCCTTATCCGAGCCTTTGAACTCATGTTCCATGCCCTGTAGTGATAAACCATCCACCTCAATATGGTTTTGTCCTTTTCAGCCTTCTCTAGCAGTTTCTCAAGGTGGATGTTGATATGCTCGAGCCAAGACTCTCGGCCATTGTTAATCTCTTGCTCTAAGGGAGTGAGCTCAATCCTCCTATGTTGGGTAGCTTGGAGATTCTCACGGATGCTTTGCAGCTCCATGATCTCATGCTGGTCCTCAAGCTGTTTGTTCATCTACTCCAAATACGTGATAATCCACTTGGCCCTCTCCAAATTGAGTGACAAGTCTTGGATCTCCGTTTTCTGCTCCTGGATGGTCCTCCTAAGTTTGTCACTCTCCGCATCTGCATCATCATCATGAATTAGGATGAAGTCGGCCTCTTGTTCACCTGATGGCCCTTCGTCATGCATGGGACTCTTGCCCTTGTCCTGTACCTGTGTTGCTGATGTCGGAAGCGAGGCCCCTTCCACCCCGAGTGGAGATAACACTCGCTTTGCTGCTGCAAACAAATGTCTACTGCCTCTCTAATAGGTGATGAATACTGGCATAGTAGTGGTCTCATGGTTCTCATACTGATGGGAAGGACCACCTGTCTCATGTTCAACCTCTGATAATACCTGTGAAGTGCTGAAGAGGTCACAGGAGATGAAGTCTTCCCAAGTAATGCCCTGTAATCCCAGCTAATGATCCACCAAAATTTTAATTAGAGAAAAGTGATAAACACTATTAA
Source organism: Pinus taeda (assembly GCA_000404065.3). Lineage (NCBI taxonomy): Eukaryota > Viridiplantae > Streptophyta > Pinopsida > Pinales > Pinaceae > Pinus > Pinus taeda. The sequence goes on from APFE030108671.1 coordinate 68,486, forward strand.
GTTGCTATGGAGGGGTCTTGTGTTGCATGAAGGTGTTCATCCTCTCTATGTTCCTACAAATGAAATATGGGATGTTCATCATCCATACCCTGGTAATGCGCATGAGCGACCTGATGTGATAGGCATATAGACGAGAGAACCTCCCCTTGCAGCTGAAGTACTTCATGATCAATTTCATGAGTGGAGCATATTCATCTTTCAAATATCAGAATGGAAAGAATCTTCAGAGCTGCCTCAAGAAACTAGCCTTAATGTAAGGCTCATAATGCTGCCTATCCACCTTCTGTTTCTTGTGCCACTATTCTCCAATATTCGGTATGCCGGTTGCTAATGAGATAGTTTCGGTTATCAGTGTAAAGGTGACGCCAGCCAAGATAGAGTGACCTCCATGTAAGTGAAGCACAAAAAGACAGGCCAACTCATGATGAACTCGAACATTAGCCACCCTTTGACAAAACTCAAAACATGATAGATGCTGGAAACATGACATAGCAAGAGGGCAGGCCTGCAATTCTGTGAGGGTGGTTGGCTCATCCCTAACATGTTTGCCACTTTTGTGATGTATCCGGGGAGCCTGTTCTTCTGAGGATGAATCATTATGGGTTTTCATCTCATACTTCGATGAATGCTTAGATGTCATGACTGTTGTATGTCGACTGTGCTTGGGTGGCCTTTGATGATGGTATGAAACTGTGTGTTGATATGATCTCTGCCACTAAGGGGAACAATACAAAAGGGAGTGTTAGGAAGGGAATAATATGATGGGAATAGGGGTTATGGGGGGGAATTTTGTTTAGGGATATGTAGGAGAGATTTGGGATTTTATAGTTGACAATCAGTGGAGGGGATAGGGAATAGGGGTTTAGGAATGTTTTAGGGTAGGGATAATAGGGAAAAATGGGATAGTGGGGAATGGAACAATGGAAAGAAGGGGAAAAATGAGAGGTGAAAGAGGATCCTTGGCATCAACACCACAATTTTGCAACCCTAGAGCAATGACTTTAATGTTTTAAATTATTAGGGTCTAGGCCTTTTTTCTTGCAATTATAAACGGCCATACACCATCATCACATTCATAAAAATACATGAGCCATCAATATGTAGACCCTAGCTGTCGATTTGAAGGGTTTCAAAGTGATTTGAAGCAAAGTTGGCACAAATTCGGGCCTTGGTGGGTGTGCGCCGTGCAGCAAACCCAGTGCACCGCGCTCTGTATGTGCATTGTGCTCGTGTTAACTTTACACTGTGGGTTAGCGCTCTGTGCACCATGCTCTCTATGTGTGTCGTGCTCCTGAAAACGACTCCAACCTCTCCTAAAATGCACACTTTGCTCTCCCAATTACTTTACTATGTTTTTCTTTACCTTGGTATGCTCAATGACTTTGTTTGCTTGTGAAAATCCTTTATAAAGACATTGAGAGTCATGGGTTTGATTTTTGCTTCTCGAAAACCCATTATGCTAATGTTTTGTTTTGACACTTTTCACTGATTTAATGCAACTCTCTATTTTACTTTTCCCTTTGACTTTTTAGCTAGAATGATGAAATTGTTGGCACTTTTTGCAGGGGTTGTTGACATGGCATTTGGCCAAGGAAACCATGACTGTGCCTGAGGAGATCAACTGGAATTTTTTTTTGAAAATTATCACAAATGACTCACTGTTTGACTTTTCTTCAAAACAGAGTTTTGAAGAACAGTTGTAATCTGTCAACATGACGACGAAAATCTTTGAATCACAACTTTGTAAGGGCCTCCCTCTAGCCTGCATGGCTTTATTGGACATGGTTGAAGACCAAATTGACTAATCCTTAGACCTAATGACTGAAAATGACTCTTGTCCATTAAAGGATCGAACATTGACTGTCATGGACTTTAGTGAACATTTGACAAAAGACCTAAGCCAGTAGGTGCCAGACATGAGGAGAAATGACTAGCATGACCTTTTCCGTCAGATTATGGCATGCCCTAGCAGAATGCAGCTGAGTGAATGGAGCGGGACTCCTAAAAATGAAATGGAGAAAGAGTATTGATCTCCGATGGAGGACTGACAAGACCGACTCTAACATTGGCTCCAATGGGGGATGGTAGCTCCTTGGAGGTGCCAAGAACAACAGATCTCTGGAAGAGCTAGACAATGCCTTCATCCATTGGGCTATGGAGTCATTATTTTGACAAACAACATAAGACTTTGACACATTTATTGACTGGAACTTGACTTAAACCGACATTAATTATGAAACCAACATGACTAAAAAAAAAAAAACGTACTCAATGCAAAAGGAAATGACTCATGATTGAATTAACTAAAACAAGAACTGACAAAATTTATTCAATGGCAGCAGTCCATCAAGATTTGAGGGTTTCAAATTATCATGACTGCCACCTGCATATTAATGCAATATGTACAATCATGTGTAATGTGTCTTCTAATATAACCAATCAAGCAGATGCCTTCTTGATTGATTCTCCTGATCAGATCTTCTGGTCAACAACAGATACTGGTAACTGGGCTTCCAAAAACATAATTGACCATGATCTCCTTCATCACTGAATACTGCAAGAATCACCTTCACTGCTGACTACAAAAAATCTGCCATTGGATCCTAAAAAACATGAAGATTGACCTCTTGCTGGAGAAACAAGGTATCTTTTTTTCTTGATTCTAGTCTTTCTTCATAAATAAGTGTATGTTCCAGGTCTTCAAAAAATTCTGAACAAGTGGATGAACAAATCTCCTTTTCAAAGAACATTTCAAAACATGAGACATATGAAGAGGAATCTGAAAGGGAATTCTGAATGGTCTAATCTTCTGAAGTTTGAATATATGATAGGTCATCTTAATATGATATGATAGCTAGATTCTCATTACATTCATCACATTCATAAATCATGAGAAAAGAAACTTCAGATGTTCCTTGAAACCTAACAATAACATTTATATCATCTACCATAAATTCATCCAGAGGAACTTTTTCACTTGCTTGAGCAAAGATCCCATCTTGCTGTTCATGAGCTGACTAGATTACCTCTTCATGAAGACTGTGTTCTAATGACATGAGGACATTTGGATCCAAAACTCTGTCTTCTTCATCCCAGATAATTTCAGCAACAGATTTCTCTTTCATGGGACTTAGTACAAGGTTTTCTTGGTCATCACAATCTGAATCTACATCTTGAAATGGTTGTCTTAACATTATCACATTCTGAATTTGAAACTTGATTTCTCTGCATGCTGTCTTCTTCTATGGACAGATATGAAAAAACACTTTTTCTTTCATCACTTTCAGCCCTATGGAACTCTTCAACCTGCTGATCTATTTCATGTAATTCATGTTGACTGTCAAGATGCAAAATTCCTTCATTTTCCACCATACAAAGATCTTGATTCTGCTGCAAATTTTCCTGAGCATATTGATGGGACTCCTCTAGTTTCTCTTCATGTTGCTGAAATGGATTCTCGTACAAGGCTTCCATGATCTCATCATCCATAAAATTATCATCCTCATAGTATTTTTCAAGGCTTTCAATAAAAGTAGAAGCATGTTTGCAACAGTCATGAACTAGATTTAATGATGGATAAGAGTCTTTATATCTTTCAATGAATAGGGCATGAAAATCCTTTAGACAGTAAATACAAGCAGCGGGAAAATTTTCATACCAATATTGGGCTTCAGCTTCTAGAGTGGCCAGGAATATCTTCATTAAGCAATCTTCAGAAAAATCAACCTTCAACTTGCGAATATGCATGTGAAATCAAACTAGATGTAAAGCAGTGTCCTTCTTACCATCATCTTTAAACGTAGGTAAATTCCTTGACCAATCTACTTTCCGAATCCTATTTGGAAAGCTTGGAATGTGATCTCGGCTCATGGGAGTGTATCTTCTTGCAATCCACTCCATTTTAAGAAATCTCAAACCTACTGATCCCTCTACAATGGAGTCACCATGAAGCACCGATTGCTGGATTCTTCAGTGAAAGGAGTCGTCAGGTGAATGATTTCAGCCGTCTTCTTATGTCTGATCGTGGTTCACCATCAACCATCAGATCTGAGCTTGATAGATGTACTGGGGCAAAAAAATCTTCAAGCAAACCATTTTGTTCCCCAGCGGAGTCGCCACTACGTTAGCACCTAAATCTGCCTTAGGCTGAAGGAAGGAAAAATTCAGGGTAACCACAAACCACGCTCAGTCTAGTAGCTAGCCCTACTAGAACAAGAGAGGGCTCTCTCGGAGTCATGCTTAGTGAATAAGTAAACAAAATGGTTTGAGATGACTTACAGTGAAATATTGATCTTAGGCTAGTAAATAGATAATGGAAACAAGAAACAATTTTGTATAAATGACTGCGTTTCTGGGATATATGGGACCAACGAACATTATGAGCAGAGAATTTAACACAAAGGCATAGATTACTTCGTGAGGCAAGACAGGCGGAAAGTCTAGCAATTAAACTTGAAATAAATACGGAATGGAAAGATTGTTTAGGAGGGTGAAAAGGGCATAAACACATGAATCCTTTTCAACATAAGAAAAACACACAGCGTGAAACTTTCCCACAGGCAGAGCAATAAATATGAATTCTACCTTATCTTACTTAGGAAATTTCACTGGAAATGAAGATGAATGAACTATGAAACATAACGAAATACATATGAAACATAAAGAGAACACATTTTCTACACTTACACCATAAGAATCTCATGAACCAGAGCCGCTGCCTTTCATTAATTCTCTGTCAAAATACACAAGGAAGAACTAAGTTTTTCTCCCATAGTCTCCTAGAAATTACAACCAACCAACCCTTTGCAAATGGTTTGCATACAATAAATAGACTATGGCGTGGGGAAATAGAACGACCAAGAGTTGGGGATTTTTGAAAATGATTACAAACTGGAAATGGAAATCCAACCATTAGTCACAGGTGCAGCGTTACAAAAATGACAAATGGCTTGGGTGATCGCTCGCCTCCCTTTGCCACTTAGATAGAAGCCAAAATCTTTAAACTTTTCTTTATTTTCCGAAAAAAGTGTAGCGTAAATGAGTGGGCCCACTTGGAGAAAGTCACGAATTGAAATGTCGCAAAGCAGAAGTGATTTTGGCCTTTTTGTCTATATGCACTACGCCACTTTGGAGTCGATTTTGAGGTACTCTCAGGAGTCCAAATTGTTCCCAAGTGTTATTTTTGGAAATCTTGGCCTATCTACTTTCCAACCCAAGTAGAATTTTTTAATTTGGTGCTCATTTGCCCCTCCAAAAATTCATTCTCCGAAGACTGCTCCCTATGTGTCAAAATAGGGGCAGAGAAGTCATTTTTTGAGTGTTTTTGACCTCCTGGGGACTCAAAAATTGCCCAAACTTCTTGTCCATGCACAAGTAGGCATGACGTTTCATGGTGAATCCAAAAATGCAAGCCATTTGTGATTTGCACCTCCCAATCCTAAGTGTCGCGCCAATGGCCCGGTGCACAGGTAGAAAAACACTATGTTGTGCCCAAAAATTTGTCATGTGACCAAAATTGCCCCAAATTTTTTGAAATTTGGGCTAGAGATTCTCTATGAGGTGCTATGCTGGGCCATAGAGGCTCCAGCCAAGATTCGAATACGATCTTTCTCTTTTTGCCTCCTTTGCCTCTTTGTCGCTTTGCTCAATTTTGCCTTCAAACTCCTTATCTAAGCCTTTGAACTCATGTTCCGTGCCCTGTAGTGATAAACCATCCACCTCAATATGGTTTTGTCCTTATCGGTCTTCTCTAGAAGTTTCTCAAGGTGGATGTTGATACGCTCGAGCCAAGACTCTCGGTCATTGTTAATCTCTTGTTCTAAGGGAGTGAGCTCAATCCTCCTATGTTGGGTAGCTTTGCGATTGTCACGGATGCTTTGTAGCTCCATGATCTCATGCTGGTCCTCAAGATGTTTGTTCCTCTACTCCAAATGCATGATAATCCACTTGGCCCTCTCCAAATTGAGTGACAAGTCTTGGATCTCCGTTTTCTGCTCTTGGATGGTCCTCCTAAGTTTGGCACTCTCCACATCTTCATCATCATCATGAATGAGGATGAAGTCAGCCTCTTGTTCACTTGATGGCCACTCGTCATGCATGGGCCTCTTGCCCTTATCTTTTACCTGTGTTTCCGATGTTGGAAGCAAGGCCCCTTCCACCCCGGGTGGAGATAACACTCGCTTTGCTACTGCAAAAAAATGTCTACTGCCTCTCTAATAGGTGATGAATACTGGCATAGTAGTGGTCTCATGGTGGTCATACTGATGGGAAGGACCACCTGTCTCATGTTCAACCTCTAATAATACCCGTGAAGTGCTGAAGAGGTCACAGGAGATGAAGTCATCCCAAGTAATTCCTTGTAATCCCAGTTGATGATCCACCAAAATCTTAATTAGAGCAAAGTGATAAACACTGTTAAGTTGCTGCTGAGGGGTCTTGTGCAGCATGAAGGTGTTCATCCTCTCTATGTTCCTGCAAATGAAATATGGGATGTTCATCATCCGTACCCTGGTAAAGTGCATGAGCAACCTAATGTGATAGGCATATAGATGAGAGAACCTCCTCTCACAGCTGAAGTACTTCATGATCAATTTAATGAGTGGAGCATATTCATCTTTCAAATATCGGAATGGAAAGACTCTTTGGCGCTGCCTCAAGAAACTGGCCTTAACATAAGGCTCATAATGATACCTATCCACCTTTTGTTTCTTGTGCCACTATTCTCCAACATTCGGTATGCCGGTTGCTAATGAGATAGTTTTGGGTGTCAATGTGAAGGTGACCCCGGCCAAGATAGAGTAACCTCCATGTAAGTGAAGCACAAAAAGACAGGCCAACTCATGATGAACTCGAACATTAGCCACCCTTTGACAAAACTCAAAATATGATAGATGCTAGAAACATGACATAGCAAGAGGGCAGGCCTGCAATTCTGTGAGGGTGGTTGGCTCATCCCTAACATGTTTGCCACTTTTGTGATGTCTCCAGGGAGCCTGTTCTTCTGAAGATGAATCACTCTAGGTTTCCATCTCATACTCCGATGAATGCTCAGATGCCATGATTGTTGTATGTGGACTGTGCTTGGGTGGCCTTTGATGATGGCATGAAACTGTGTGTTGATATGATCTCTGCCACCAAGGGGAACAATACAAAAGGGAGTGTTAGGAAGGGAATAATATGATGGGAATAGGGGTTATGGGGGGAAATTTTGTTTAAGGATATGTAGGAGGGTTTTGGGATTTTATAGTTGACAATGAGTGGAGGGGATAGGGAATAGGGATTTAGGAATGTTTTAGGGTAGGGAGAATAGGGAAAAATGGGATAGGGGGGAACAGAACAATGGAAAGAAGGGGAAAAATGAGAGGTGAAAGAGGAGCCTTGGCATCAACACCACAATTTTGCAACCCTAGAGCAATGGCTTTAATGTTTTCAATTGGTAGGGTTTAGGCATTTTTTCTTGCAATTATAAACAGCCATACACCATCATCACATTAATAAAAATACATGAGCCATCAAGGTGTAGACCCTACCTGTCGATTTGAAGGGTTTCAAAGTGATTTGATGCAAATTTGGCACAAATTCAGGCCTTGGTGGGTGTGCGCTGTGCTCTGTATGTGCACCACACCCATCTTAACTTTACACTGTAGGGTAGCGCTCTGTGCTCCGTGCTCTCTATGTGCACCACGGTCCTCTCTGTGTGTGTGCCGCACTCCTGAAAACTACTCCAACCTCTCCTAAAATGCGTGCTTTTCTCTCGCAATTTCTTTGCTATGTTTCTCTTTACCTTGGTATGCTCAATGACTTTGTTTGCTTGTGAAAATCCTTTATAAATACATTGGGAGTCATGGGTTTGATTTTTTATTCTGCAAAACCCATTATGCTAATGTTTTGTTTTGACACTTTTCACTGATTTAATGCAACTCTGTATTTCACTTTTCCCTTTGACTTTTTAGCTAGAATGATGAAATTTTTGGCACTTTTTGTAGGGGTTGTTGACATGGTGTTTGGCCAAGGAAACCATGACTGTGCCTGAAGACATCAATTGGAAATGTTTTTGAAAATTATCACAAATGACTCACTGTTTGACTTTTCTTCAAAATAGAGTTTTGAAGAACAGTCGTAATATGTCAACATGACGATGAAAATCTTTGAATCACAACTTTGTAAGGGCCTCCCTCTAGCCTGCATGGCTTTATTGGACATGGTAGAAGACCAAATTGACTAATCCCTAGACCTAATGACTGAAAATGACTATTGTCCATTAAAGGATCGAACATTGACTGTCATGGACTTTAGTGAACATTTGACAAAAGAACTAAGCCAGTAGGTGCCAAACATGAGGGGAAATGACTAGCATGACCTTTTCCATCAGATTATGGCATGCCCCTAGCGGAATGCAACTGAGTGAATGGAGTGGGACTCCTAAAAATGAAATGCAGAAGAAATATTGATCTCTGACGGAGGACTGACAAGACCGACTCTAACATCACCTTTTCTTGTTTTCACTTTAATAAGTGTCATTTTCATATTATATTCACTTTGGAATGTTTTTCTTTCAATGTCGTACACATTTTCAAGTGTTGTTTGCAATTTTCTTTTGCTGTTGCAAGTGTCATCTCCCTAGCATGGGAAGTGTCGCGTGATGTAAAATCCAAGTCATGGTTCATTTTAGGAGGCACATTTGGTACCATTTATTCTTATCTATCATATAGACATGTATTTGACTCATTACAAATTTTTCGTGCATTTTCACACTAGTGTCATCACTATCATTGTAAAGTACATTTAAGTCTCTCACTTTGAGGAGGTTATTGTATTGTCATCTCATTGAGCGGATCATCTTGTTATTTTGTACTAAGTGTTCAATGTTCTGTCGTCAATTGCTTTGAATGTGTGTGATCATTCATATGTTAAATTCTAGTCTCACTTCTACCTCAATGATCCCTCATTTAACCAAGTTTTGGAAACTTATTTCCTGATAAAATTGACCTCACTTAGCCTCCTTGGATTGTGCACTACACAGTGTCAACCCTCAAGTTGATCCCTTGCCGCTTGGAACTACACAATGTGTAGTTCCTACCTTGCCCTCTTGACCTCCACAACTATGCAATTTACCCTTCCAGCTAGTCTCCTTCTGCACATTTTGTAGTAGAAAGCCTTAGTTTGTCTCCCTCCCTCCTTGAGTTGTGCAACTGCACAATCCGTAGGCCTTTCTCTCTCTTTGGAAAAATTAGAGGCTCAAGGCTACCTCACTAAGATCCTCAACGACCACAAAAAACTAAAAGCTACAAAAGCCTTACAATATCTATCCCAGGACAATATATCTTATATATATGTAACTCAAAAATTTCACTTAAAATATGATAATGTAGATCATCACATTATTCATGAATATAAAACAAGTGATGATAACTAATTTAATTAAATTAGTTGATATAATTCAATGTACATATAAAATATCGTTTTCCATCTATATACTTAAAAGATTTTGATTAAAACACATCAATAGTGATAATTGTTCAATCGCATGCAATAAGATATATGAAAAACCTAAAATAAAATAATAATTCAACTCATAAACATACAATCGGTATATAGATAGTAGTACCTGATACACAATAGCTCTGCTCATAAGTAAAATCAGAGTGGTTCTTCTTTCTATTAAGACTTCTTTTCAACTACAATAGTGAAGGCCAAAATCTTTCTTGCAAAATTTTAGAACCCCTTCTTCATAACATTGAAGGGGATTTATAGTTTGAAATCAAAAATCAAATATAGAAATTTCCATAAAATGTTGGGTGGTCTAAACAAACCACATTTAAAATAAAATACAAGATAATAATAGTGTGTTGGTATAACAACTTTGATCATGACTAAGAGGAGGACTTCTTTTCCATTTGTTGTTGAAGTTCGCATATTTCTATCATTAGCTACAATTCAAGTGGATGGTGAGGATTAATGTACATCTGAGCAATGAATAATGCATTGTTAAGTGCTAGAAGAAGATGACTGGTGGTATTTGCAAGACGCCTTAGCATCAACCTCTGGCTGTGAGGTTTCACTAGGAAATGCCAATGGAATTCAAAGTCAGTCATTGATAGGGCCTTTATTCCCTTAACATTCTTCTTTGATGATTCTTTCCAAGTTCTTGTTAGCAATTTTACATCGAGCATGGTATCTTTAGGGCAGTCTGAAATGATATTATATTGTAGTAGGTTGTCACTAATTGACTCAATGATGTTGTTTGATATGTCCATGGTACTATAGATCACCATCTCCACATGTTTGAGCCTAATCTCCCATTCTTGAAAGACAATGTCTTTATGAGATTCTTCTATTTTGGGGAGATTGGTCGATTGACCCTTAGAGCTGCCCTGGAAATCAATGAATTTGGAAAGCTTTTCCTCAACTTCTTTGGAATATGTCCTCAGATCGAACGGTTTATCTACAAGTAAATCACTTGATTGGCATAGTTCTTGGATGATGGCCAACTTTTGACAACATACAACCTATTGCTGAGTAAGGAGGTTGTTTCGTTCTCCTTCTTCCCTCTTGAACTGTGCTATTTTTGGATTTGCCTTTAGTTGATCAATTCTGTGTTGTAGCTCCTATATTTGGGAATCTTGACTCTTCATGTCAGATTCATATTGAATCTTTAGGTTATCAAAATTGGTTTGCAATTGTGCGAGCTGAGTTTTCCATTGCTGAGTGACTCCCTGCTTTTCACTTTCCAAATCCTGTTCAAGCTACCTTATTTTCTCATCCTTCTCCCTAAGGAGTTGTTGAACCTCTAAGGATTTATCAATTTTTTCACTGGCATAAGCTCCTACATACTGTGATACTCTTCCTAGGCCTTCAGCAATGGTTTCTTGGGCATATTTCCATAATACTTGAAAGGAGGCATTTCCAGCGACATAATATATATTTGTTAAGTTCTTCTCCTCCTCCTCTATTTTCTGACCACTTCCTTATGCTTTGGAGTGTAGAATACATCAAGATGAGGAATCTCCTATGTTTTAAGAATGACCTCAGAGGTAATAAATATTGGTATGATCTTCGAATCATCAATTTCCATAGGTTCCTTCGAAGCCTCAACAATGAACTTGGTCTTCTCTATGATTTTAAAAGTCTATGTGATCTTCATCTGGAATGGATTTCCTAGATTCTTAGGGTCAGATTCTTTGGTGAACGTTTCCCAAATTGCTTCCATATTCTTATATGTTATAACTTCCTCTGCCCGTGAAGAAGAAGAATCTTTTGCCTCTTTTGTATGAGCTACATATGAGACCTGTGATGTACTCACTCCTTTGTCCTGCTTTTTGTTATGCTGATTAATTTTTAACAAATCCATGGGCAAGTGGGAAATCCTTTTAGTCCTGTATTGCTTGAACTGGATCAATTCTTTAGGATTGATCTACGTTGTTGCCTCTTTTTTAACCATTCCATATTCAAAGGTTGACTCAAACAAGTCATCAAACTTATTGGTCTTATTTGTGAACTTCCTGATATTTTCCTGAGTTGTAACATTCATGGTAGTATCATTAGGGTCAAAATTCTGATTCAGAATGGTTGGAAATTTCATAAGATGGCTTTCCTCAATTTCCTTAGTAGCATGCTTGAAATTCTCAAGGGAATAAACATCAAAATGAAAGGGAAAGACATGCCACATTGTCTTTTTATTATCTTTCATGTCCTTAGATAGGCCATTTCTGACAGTTTGATCAATTATTTCCCAAGCTAGTAGCTTGTCAGAAATATATAGGGGTAATACATGTCGGTGTGCAAGGCTGCAAAAAACCTGAACATAGTTAAAGGAATCTTCTCCAAACCATCTTCCAACTGATAAGAGGTCATTATTAGATTTAGGTGAGATTCTAGGGGATTTCTCATTAAAAACAAGCTCGTGGATTGGAAGCACAATGCCATGACAATTTTTTTAGAAATGGGTTGATATTTTGACTCCCAGAGAATACTATGATAGATGTGGATAGGCATAGGGTCTTGTATTGTCCATTTCAATCGCATTGATGGGAAATCAAAAGTGAATCAAATAGCATCCATTATGTAGGCACTCATGTAAAATGGGGGAACAATATTTTTCAGAGAAAAAAAAAATAAAAAAAAATTATTCCTGTATTCTAGGATTTGGACACTTAAATTATTAGATAGGATAGCCCCCATTCCATAACGTAGCTATCAAAGGATGCAATAATCAAGGGTGCCCATTGTTCTGAAAACTTTTGGGTATTAACATAACCAAATAATCTACATATCATGGCGGAAACATAACAATAGGGTCCGACAACAGAAGCTATAGAGTACATACCCTTGTCCTCTTGCTTGTGCTCACTAGCATATCTTCTCCATCCTTTGATGACCTCAGATTCATCCTAATTTTCCTTCATGAATTTCTCAGAGAAGTCCTTATCATATTTATTTAGAGGTGATGGTAGATGGTACATTTGAGAAAAATATTTCCTGGTGAAAGAGCCAATGACATGTTCCTCTTAGTCATAACGTTTCTATCTACAATGTTTAGATGGTTGACAACCTATCTGAGCATATCCATGTAAGGCAAGATGTTCGTTTGAGAAACAATTTTGTGGAGGAACGAATTGGCCAAATCACTATATGTAGTATTGCAAACTAACAATGAATCTTCAGTTGAGGCTACTCTTTCTATGACCCATGACTCTTCATCTTCAAATAGTTGATACATGGCCTCCGAGGAAGAGATTCTGGCGTCCCGAGTGCATGTGGTATCAGAAAATAGTGTAGGAAATTCTACAGCCTTAGGGGGAGGAGTGACTGGTTGTTGTTGAGCAAGAGGTTTCCTTCTAAGTTTGGTCAACTTAGACATTTCTGCTGAATTATGTTTATCAGGACTGGTATGCCAAGAGAAACACAAGAGTGAGGAGAAACTAACACTGAGAGTAAATAACTTAAAGAAAATAACCGATTACAAATGAATCCAAGACTTTTATGAGTGAAATAGTAGGAAATCACTAGCAATAATGAGGATGTTTATTATATCGAAAACCATAAATTCACCACATTTGTCCATTTATTGCTAAAATGTGAATTCACATGGGCTACATTACATATCAGCATATTGGAGAACTTTATTGATGAAATTTCATTGTCGCATTGTTAAAATCTGCGATATTATCTAACTCTAGTAAGTTTATAGGGCATAGAATATTAAAGTTACAAGAAGGAGGAATTATCAGAGGTTCTGCATTAGCATTTTCATATCGGGTCGTTGAAAGGATAACTTTTGATTAGGAAATCTCGATATGATAGTTGCAAAATGAGAGGCATGCAGTATATCGGAGATCGGAGATGGAGGTGAGACGAATATCAGAGATGAGCACTATGGTATTGGGGGGGGTCACATATCAGACAATGTGGAGGGAAGGGATACCAAATATCGGAGGATCGAAGGATTGGACATGGACATCAAAATGAAAATGTTAATATGGAAACCCTGATATGCTACGTGGCAGTCTTGCAGGATCAGACCTTTATTTTTATAACATAAAATATAGCACTTTTATTATTTTAAGGCTTAGGACTTAGAAAACGTGATCATGGAATGTTTTAATCAAAGTTTTTCTTAAGGGGACATGTTGAAAAGCTCTGATGAAATGCTTCCGAAGAGCTTTTTAAAGTAAAATCCAATGTTTAAAGGCTTAACCTCTGATATTTGAGTTCCAATAAGGGAAATCTCTAGATTTAATCAAGATTTTGGAATATTAAAGCTAAGATTACATTATTTTGTTGGAATTTTATGGGTTTTATCCTAAAGTTTAAAAGGCTCCCCATTATTTATTAGTTCTATTATTCATTATAATGGGGGGTTGTTGATTAGTATAACAATTGGCGACATACTGGGTGAAACAGATATCTCTATTAAAATTAAATGAATGTTTAATCAATTAAACAAGAAGACTCAGAAAGATTAAAATTCTTAAAGTTTAGTTTGATAAAAGTTACTATGGATAAAATCACTCATCATTTTGTAAATTATCTCATAACCTGTTTATTAATGAAAACCTTTGTTATCCTTGTTTGTCATTTAATCAGTTATAAAGATAAAGTTAAAAACTATAGAAGCTTAGCTTTTAAGATAGACCTATTTATTACTGGTAGAGCCACTACTTCCAATAGGCATCCATAGCCTTGACAGGGTTACCATTTAACCACAAATATACCAGTATCCCATCCACTTATAGTAAAATTATTAGGTGTTTTTAATCTCTTCTTTCTAAAATTTTGTTTTAAAGTTTTCTTGAAAGTCATCGTCCTAGTTTTGTGACCAAATTATGACACTGCCATTCACAGGTTATAATGACACTAAACAAGTCGGGTCATGATGAGACCTCTTGTCTTATGGTTATATAATCGTAAGCCATTATCTTGGTTTGGTGGCAAGTTTGATAATGTCAGTATCATTGGTTTCCCATGATCATGATAAGTTAGTTCATGATGAGACCCCCTACCTTTCAAGTTTGATATACTTTTGAATTACACTCTAAAAAATTTAAAAATCAGTGGATGGGGAGGGATATTCACTCCTTAAGAGTAATGGATGACAATTGAAGTCAAAAGGCATTGAAACTTCATAATAGCCTTTTCTCTTTTAAGGAAAACCTTTTGCATGATCAATCAAGGGATAACTAGATTTTATAAAGTTTTCAAGCTATGAAACATTCACAATTTAATGGATATAAAGATTTCAAAGTTTTGTTATAATTGCAGAACTAAACCTCAATGCTATGATTTTCTTTCTAAAAATCTCTCGCTTAATCATTCAAATCTCATTTTAATGATGAGATACCCCACTATGAAGAAAAAAGTGTATTACCTAACAATGCTAGGGAAAAAACATCGTTATATACATGTCATTATTTACATATTTACAAAATGATAGCTATCCTTAATAAAACTATTTCTTCAAAACTAGCCCATTAACACGAAGAGAATCCCTCTTTCCTTGTATATCTTGTAAAATAAAAGTTGATGGCCCTAGTTTTTGAACAATCTGAAATGGGCCTAGCCATAGTCTTTGGAACCTTGAATGTTTGCCTTTCTCCCCATGGGCTATGTATCATTTTAGAACTAGATCTCCAATTTCAAAATTTTTATTTTGAATTGAAATTGCATCAAATGGAGGCTTAACCAATTGTTGGTGATGGCACAGACTTGTCTAGCTTAATCTCTTTCTTCCTCCATTTTAAGGATTTGAGACATTCTTAGTTGAAGAGGAGAGGTGTTAGGGGAATTTTGAGGTCTCAAATGTACCTCCTAAGAAAAATATACAACCAAATAAACTTTATAAGAACCAATAGGATTCAAGATGGTGATGTCGACCATGGGGGATGATTCACCATTTTTGGAGTAAAAAAGTAAAAAAATAATAAAATAATAAAACTATTTTTTCAACTTGTATTTTAAACTTATCTCCCTAAGGTTTTAATCAAATTGCGAGCAACAGTACTCAATGGATGAACAAATTAATTACTCATCTAAGGAGTACCCATGTTGCATACTGTCAATGGACCCCGCTACACAAAAAATGAAAAATACATGAAAAACAACATTGTAGTCATGTTTTTCATGTATTGCTCCTTTTTCATG
The DNA here is from genome assembly GCA_000404065.3 of Pinus taeda. Lineage (NCBI taxonomy): Eukaryota > Viridiplantae > Streptophyta > Pinopsida > Pinales > Pinaceae > Pinus > Pinus taeda. Next base: position 84,125 of record APFE030108671.1, read on the forward strand.
CCGCAGGGTCCATTGAAAGTATGTAACATGTGTACTCCTTGGGTAAGGAATCAAAATTCACATCCAAAGAGTGTTTCCACTCGAAATTTGAGTAAACCCATAGGGAGATATGTTGAAAATACGAGTTGGAAAAGTAGGTTTTTCTTTTTTCCCTCTAAAATTTGATGATCTAATCTAATCTTATTTTATTATTTCCACTATTATTTTATAATTTCCTTAGTGTTTGGTGTGTGTTATATTCTTTCCACGACTACCCCACACTCGGGGGTCAAAGTCAAGGTAGTAGTCGTCCCTGTTCATTGTGCGGGGGGGTGGGGGTCACAGGTGGGCCAGTAGCCCCCCTGTTCATTGTGTGGGGCACAATAGGGGGACAGTAGCCCCCCCTGTTGGGGGGTTTGAGGAGGGAAATAGCCCACTTCTACAGGGTCCATGGCAATGCCGTGGGGAAATTTTTTGGGATCCTATATTAGGTCGGTGAACCTACCTATGGTTTTCTGTGCATGGTTTTAGCACATGGTTTTCAGCATGATGGTTTTCTATGCATGGTATTTTTTAGATCCAATCAAGGGAACTACAGTTATGTTCTAATCTAGGGTTAATGGATGCTTCAACATGTATATACATGTATTGTAACGTTGAAATGAATATAATGAAAAATCAATCTAGTAGTCCTGGTTTTGGGATCCAGGGGAAAATCTATTTGTATATCTGTTTTATGTTTTATGCTCTTGCAATTATTTATTTTTTGTTTTTAGAATTTTTATGCAGGTAATTTCTGTATGGGGTTAAAACCTACATTTGGTATTGGATTTGTTTCAACTTCAAGGGGATGCCTTTGTTGTTAAGGGGTTTTTCTTGGGCTTGTGGTAGACCCTATCCAGCGGGAGATCTGCGGGATCAATTCTTGTGGTGAAAGAAGATGGTGAGCAATGGAAAGATAGAGATCAAGAAATTTAATGGTCAGATTTTTGAGTTGTGGAAACTCAAGATGGAGGATATATTGGTGGATAAAGATCAGTGGATTGTAGTAAATATGAGTACTAAACCAATAACAAATTAACAATGTTAGCTGAAGACTGGGAAAAGTTGGATCGGAAGGCAAAGAACATAATACGATTGTGTGTCTCACATTAAAGTATTTATGAATGTGTCACAAGGAGCTTTGGTGAAAGATTTGTGGGACAAGTTAAGGACATTTTACCAGTCTAAGTCTCTGGTGAGTAAACTGTTCCTACAAAAAAAACTGTATAACCTGAGGATGAAATATGGAGACTTAGTGATAGAACATATGAATGCCTTTAATACTGCGGAAAGCCAATTATTATCTATTGATTTTAAAATTTTATATGAATATATGTGCATCAATTTTTTTTGTTCTCTACCATATTCGTGAGATAGTCTTGTTGTTGCAATAGGTAGTAATGCAACTACCTTGCAGTTTGATGAAATAGTCTCATCCTTGTTGTCAGAGGAGATGCGAAAGAAAAATATGGAGGGCTAGAATGGTGATGCCTTGTCTATATAAGGACAGTCCCAGAACAGAAAAAAAAAAAAAAAAAAATCCTCGAGTGGGAGATCTAAATCTAGAGGGAGATCTAAATCTCCAAGAAAACTTGTAAAGGTGTGATGGAAATGTAGAAAGGAAGTGCGCTTCAAAAGGGGCTAGAAATCTAAAGCTCATAAGAAAGGAAATGGATCTGATGATGCTCCTTCTACGGAGGTGAAAATCACCTCAGATGAAGGTGGGGATGTGTAACAGGGAAAATTTTAAGAACCCCCCCTAAAGTTATAAGTATAATAAATGGGCGAATCTCCATGGTATATAGGAAAAATGGAAGGCGATTTTATCAATAATATAATATGT
>APFE030108671.1:86603-244634 GCA_000404065.3 Pinus taeda
GCCCATAGGATTCACTTAAATAAAACCTATTCTTGAAAATGGGCGAATGGAAGGTTGTAACTCCTAATTTCAAGGGCTAAATTTACCTTTTTTACCCTCTCCCTTAAAATAAGGTGGGCTATTTGAGGTGATTTGTAAAAATGTACTATGATACAAAATATTCGCCCACTAAAAATGTAAAACCCCTTAATTTCGCCAAAGGGCGAACATTCACCCCTAAAATTTTCTATGATGTGTAATTGTTTTCTTCTTCAAGTACACATGTATATCATGAGGTATGGTTGATTGACTCAGGTGCATCCTTTCACTAATCTCCCCATAGGGAGTGGTTCTGCTAGTATGAGAAATATTATGGTAGTGATTTCTTCATAGGGGATGTCAGGAAGGCTAAAATCATCGGTCGTGGAAAATTCAAGCTGAAGTTGCAAGTTGGAAGGATAGAAAAACTTTCGAGTGTTCTTCATATTCCTACATTGGCCAAAAAGTTGATTTCTATAAACAAGCTAGATGATGCAGGTGTAAAAACATTTTTTGAGAAAGATACCTACATGATGGTTTGGGGAGCACTGGTATTGATGTGGGGAGTTCGAATTGGAACTATGTACAAGATTTACGGTAGCACTATTATCAATGGGTGAAACACTTATGTGGTTCTTGAAAGTCAAGCAGAAAATCTAGTGGTCTCTGGAGAAAATACCATGCTATGGCATCAAAGGCTTGGACATATTTGAGAGGAAGGCCTTAGAATAATTCATGGTAATTTTATCGTAGAAGGTATGTCTAATTTCTATCTGGATTTTTATTTCTGTGAAAATTATGTATATGGGAAGCGAAATTGGGTGAGTTTCCTAAGAGGGTGAAACAAATACTAGAGCTTATGTATAGTGATGTGTGTGGACCTATGTTGGTTCCATCACTGGGTAAATATGTGTACTATGTATAATTTATATATGAATTCTCAAGGAATACATGGATATATTTCCTCAAGAAGAAATCTGAAGTCTTTAACAAGTTTAAAGAATTTAAGGCTCTGGTGGAAAACAAGACATAGAAGAAGATAAAGGTATTGAGGATAGATAACAGTGAAGAGTTTTGCAAGAAGGAATTTGAAGAGTTCTGTATGAAAGTGTGGTATAGCATGGAAGAATACTACTCCATACACACCTTAGTAAAATGGAGTTTCAGAAGGAATGAACAAGATGTTGATGGAAAAGGCAAGAATTATGCTTAGTGGGGTCGAGTTAGGACAATTCTGAGCAGAGGCGGTGGAGACTGCATGTTACCTTGTCAACAGATCACCTTCATCAGTGTTGGAGGATAAGACTCCACAAGCGTCATGGATTTGAGGGTATTTGGGTATGATGCATATGTACATGTTCCAAAGGAGAAAAAATAAAATTGGATAGTAAATCTGAAAGGTGCATCTTTATTGTGTATAAGGATGGTTTAAAAGGTTATAATATTTGGAACCTAGAAACAAGGAAGGTTGTGTAGAATTGACATGTGGTGTTTATAGAGGTTAAAGATGTTATTAAACATGAAGTCCTACCAAAGGAACCTGTTGGGATGGGGTCCCTAGGGTCGATTTTGTTAAGTTTTGGGCAAATTTTGTAACATATTTTGTAATGAATGTAAAGTCTCTGCGTAATGTGGAAGCAGAGCCCGAAGCTAATAGAAGTCAAAGGGGATATAGTCCCTTAGTTGGGTAGATGATAGAGTTTTCTTGAGACCCTCCCATGGTCCGCGAACCATGGTATTGTAAAGAAAATGTTATAAATAGATGAGTCATAGTGAGTCTAGAAAGTAACTTGAAGAGGAATAATTGTAAGGGAAAGCTGCTATGGCAGGAAAGGTCTATTTCCTGTACTTAGGTGAAAGGGGAAGGCTCCTACAAATGAATGCATAGAGACCTTGGTAAGTCCACAAGCTGAGTGCGCAGGACCCTGCAGCTGAGTGCATAGGGATAGAAATCTGTAGTTGAACATTTATACTTAATAAAGATTGTTTTGAGACAATTATGATGCATCTGTGCCTTGTTATTTACTTATGATAAAGTTTATGTATCTTCACTTTGTTATACGTTTTATTTGAATTAATGCTTACTTGTTGCGTGAAAGTGGTAGATGTGTAGTATTTATGCATGATAACTACAATTAGGTACCTTCGCAAAGATCTAGAAGTCATTTAGATAGATTTGCAGTAGGTACCTATTTGGAAGGAGCAAGGTTGCACAAAGGTAGATCTAAGCCATATGAACTTCACAAAACCATCACACAGGCCTATGAATGTAGAAATCTAGTTCTAGCATCCCCCAATACTACTTCAGGTGAGACTTCATCTGAGGCTATGCAGGGTGTCACTGAAAGGGCCAGTTGTTGGGGTTTTGTTGGTTGGTGTAGATAAGGCTGAACCTGGGCCAGACCCCATCAACCCAACAGAACCTGAGAAGATAGAGTTTGAGCTAAAGGAGGAAGAATCAAAATCTATAGCAAAAGAGGAATCAAAAGATGAAGAACCACAAACTACACCTATGAGAAGATTAGTTCAAGAAAGAAGGTGGCCAAAAAGGTATAGTCCATCTACTTTCTATTCAAATTTTGCTTTACTTATTACTGATGATGATCCTAGAACTGTGAGGGAAGAAGTATATTCAGAGGATGGAAAACTCTGGAAAGAGGCCATGGTTAATGAAATGGAATCTTTGCACAAAAATGAGGCTTGGGATCTAGTGGATTTTCCAGCTGGAAGGAAACCCATTGGAAACAAATGGGTGTTTGAGAAGAAGATGAATGCAAAAGGCAAGGTGGAGAAATAAAAAGCTCGGTTGGTAGCAAAAGGTTATTCCCAGGTTCCGAGAATTGAATTTGGTGATATTTTTTCTCTTCTTTCCAAGGTAGCTTCTATTAGATTACTTTTATTTGTTGTTGTTTCTTTTGATTTTTAGTCAGAAGAGATGGATGTGAAGACAACATTTCTTCATGGGGATCTGGAAGAAGAGATCTACATGAAGCAACATGAAGTCTTTGTTATGAAGGGTAAGAAAGAATTGGTATGCAAGTTAAAAAAGTCTTTGTATGGGTTAAAATAGTCACCAAGGATGTGGTGTTAGAAATTTAATACATTTATACAGGAATTCGCTTCACCAAAAGAAAAGTAGATCACTATGTGTATTTTAAATTAATTGGTGACTATGTTATTTATCTAGTCTTGTATATGGATGATATGTTGTTGGTTGGAAATGACAAAGAAATTATCGAGGATTTGAAGATCCAATTGTCCTCCAAATTCGACATGAAATATATTGGTGATGCAAACTATATTTTGGGCATGGAAATTAAACAAAATCAGGCAAAGCGGAAGCTTTGGTTAAACCAGAGAAGTATGTTGAGGCAATATTGTAGAGGTTTAATATGCGGGATGGTAAACTGGTGAAGGTTCCTATTCCTGTAGGTGTAAAGTTATCCGCTGAACAATGTACCAATACACAAGAAGAGGAAGAGGACATGTCCCATGTTCCATATGCAAGTGCAGTTGATAGCCTAATGTATACCATGGTCTGTCATAGATCAGACATTGCACATGCAGTGGCAGTATTGAGAAGGTTTATGTCAAAAATAGGGAAGGAGCATTGGACAATAGTGAAGCAGTTTTTTAGGTATTTGCGTGGCACTACTGATTATGGTTTGTGCTACTAAGGAAGACCAATATTGGACAGAGTTTCAGACATCTGTGGCTTTAAAAATGCAGACTGGGCTAGAGATCTAGATCAAAGAAGATATATGAGTGGGTATGTGTTTAACCTATTTGGATGTGTAGTTAGTTGGATGAGAAAGAGACAGTCTATAGTGGAACTTTCAACTATAGAGGAAAAATACATGGTAGCCACTCATGCAAGAAAGGAAAAAGTTTGGTTGCAAAGATTGTGTTCAAGTATGGGGTTAGTATAGAAATCTATAAGGATAGACTATGATAGCCAATGTGCAATTTTCTTGGCAAAGAACCCTGCTTATCATTCAAAGACAAAGCACATTGATGTTCAGTATCACTTTGTAAGAGATGTGGTTGAGGACAAAAAGGTGTTGCTGGTAAAGGTGGACACTTTGAAGAATATTGCAGCTGCATTGAAAAAGTCAGTGTGCATTGAGAAGTTCTCTTAGTGTAGAGAAAAAGTTGGTGTTGCATGGCTAGAAGAATGACTAAGCTCTCCTGTGTCCCCTTTTGGAAAGAAAAAAAGTGGGAGAATGTTGGGTGTGTGTTATATTCTTTCCATGACTACCCCATGCATAGTAACGCCCCTTTATAGGGTCCGAGGCAATGCCACGGCGGAATTTTTTTGGACTCTATATTAGGTGGGTGAACGTACCTATGGTTTTTGTGCATGGTTTTCACACATGGTTTTGGGCATGATGGTTTTTTGTCCATGGTATTTTGTAGATCCAGTCAAGGGAACTATGGTTATGTTCTAATCTAGGGTTAATGGATTGGTGTTCATGGATGCTTCACCATGTATATATATGTATTGTAACATTGAAAGGAATATAATGAAAAACCAATTTTGTAGTCTCGGTTTTGGGATCCAGGGGAAAATATTTGTGTATATTTGTTTTATGTTTTATGCTCTTGCCATTGTTTATTTTGTATTTTTAGAGTCCGCATGCGGGTAATTTCTATACGAGGTTAAAACCTACACTTAGGAGGCCCATTCTAGACCTCAAAATTCCCTAATGAAGGGTTTTCTTCAATGAACTACACTAGGGATAGTAATGACATAGCTAGATTAGGCGGTAAAATAGCCTATTTACAATATAATAATTAAAAAGGAGAAGTTCCTGTAGAGGCCTTCTAGGTAATTCTATCAGTCCATAATGAAAATACTAGAGCTTTACGCCAATTTCTCTGATTTTGGTCAATGGTCTATTTGTTTATTCTAATGATTTTTTTGTTAGTAGATTTTGCTAAGTCGTTTCCTTGTGGATAATAATCTACAAAATACTTCAATTTAAAACCATTTCTAAGGGAAAATTTAGTAATGGTATTACCTGAAAAATATGACGCATTATCATAAATTAAAGCATAAGGAAGACCAAACCTGGTAATAATAAATTGACCAATTAATTCAATAATCTTCTCATAATTGAACACCTTCATCAACATAACTTCCACCAACTTGGTGAAGTAATCAGTAAAGGTCAAGATGTATTTATGTTGCTTGGAAGAGTTAGGAACAATCTCACCTATTATGTCTAGTCTCCATTGTTCAAAGGATTGTTCAATGTTAACTAGTTATAAAGGTAAGGTTGGTTTCTTTTGTCTTCCAGCTGTAGTTGGGCAGACTTTACAATTTTTAACATAAGCATGAGTGTCTCTGAATAAAGTCTTCCAATAATACCCAACATGTAGGATATTATGAGCAGTGGTGTCTCCACCATAGTGTTATCCAGCTGGTCCATCATATAGCTCCTACAAGACTTTTTTAGCTCTAGACTTTTATAGACATCTTAACAAAACAAAATCATAATTTCTTCTAAATAAGAAATCATTAACAAGTTGATATTGATTAGCCTTTAGTTTGATAGCTCTTTTCATCTTGTAATTGAGTTCTAGTGGAGCATAACATTTTTTGAAATAAAAAATGAGCTCAACATATTGGGATTCAGTGTCAGTGGGAAATACTTTTGTGATCTGAACATTATTACCTAAATATTCATTAACTGAGTTGTCATCAACTCCAGCAATGAACCTGCAAAAAACGTGACCTCGGAAAATTTTAGATAGATTAACATCTAGGCCATATTCCTGAAGATCAGTAACCTAATTGGCTCTTTTCTCTCTTAATTCTTTCTGTAGAAGTAATTTCCTAACAACATGGAAATGAACAATTATTTAGTCTATGTCTTAAGGAGGAAAGGCCTGAATTTCTTTATGGATTTAAAGATTGCAATGGCTTTTTTCTCAACCTCTGAGTAATTGAGATCAACTCCCTATAGATTGAACTAAAGAATGAGATCAGAGCCTCAATTTTTTTTTCACTAGGTTGAGTTAAGACAACTGCATAATATTTTTGGGAAGAAAAAGTATAAAGAATAAAATGTTTAGTAAAATCAGGGGTTGATAACAAAGGGGTGTCAATGATTGCTTGTTTATTTCCTCAAATTCTTTTCTTTCAGTGAGTCCCCACTTGAAAAATGATTTCTTATTGATCATAACTTGTAAGGGAAGTACAATTTGAGAGAAATTTGGGACGGATATTTTGACAAAATTAATTTTCCCAAGAAAGGATTGCATATACTTTTTGCTATGAGGCAAAGAGATTCCAAATATTTCCTTGGTTCTATCAGGGTCTATACATATCCCTTCTTTAGAGAAAATAAAACCTAGAATTTTTCCTTCGTCAAAAGAAAAAAATGACTTTTTGGGATTCAAGGAGATTCCAAATTTCCTACATCTTTCGAAGGTGTGATTCAAATCATACAAATGATTCTTCCTTTGTTTGGAATAAGTTTTAATGTCATCAAGATACACTACAACTGACTTGTTAATAAAGCCTCTGAAAGTAATATCCATAGCTCTTTGGAAAGTAGCTCCAACATAAATTAATCCGAAAGACATTTTCTTATAAGAATACGTCCCCCACTTGGTCCTGAATGTGGTCTTCAGTCTATCATCTGGATGTACACATATTTGATTATATCCTGAAAAACCATCTAAGAAGGACATCAGTTCAGAACTAGCAAAATATTATAAAATTTGCTCCATTTGGGGTAAAGGAAAATCGTCCTTTTCACAAGATTTATTCAAATTCCTAAAGTTAATACAAATGCAAATGTCTCCATTCTTCTTTTTGACCAGCACAAGATTTGAGACCCACTTGGAATGTTTGACTAGAAAAACGATTTTAGCTTTAAGAAGCTAGTTCGGTTCAATTTTAAGGTGAGCTTCCAAGTTAGGATGGATCTTCCTTAGCTTTTGTTAAATAGGCTTGATATATGTAAGCATAGGAATAATTTTCTGAATCATGGATGTATCATAGGTTTTCATATCATCATAATCCCATGCAAAAACATCCATTGTATTTTTTTTAACAAATGAATAAAAGAAGATCTTTCATCTCGTGAGAGTGCAAGGCCCAAGTTAATGTTTTGAGGTTTATAATCAGATCCTATGTTAATTAATTCATATATAAAATTAGAACTATGAGTTTTGCTATTGGTGGTTCTTTTGAATCTATCCTTTCAGTCATATAAGTCTTCAATTTAACTACAAGTTTGGGTAAAATATTTTTATTGGAGGACCTATTTTTCATCTTGTCATGCTCATATTCATCAATTACTTGATCAAAGTAAGAACCTTTTGATGTTAATAAACTCACAATATCAGCATCATCATTAAATACATGCAAATTCATTACATTATCTGGAATGTAGGGGCAGGAAACCAATTCAATTGAAAATTTATCACTACTAAAATCCTCAAGTGGAATGAGTTTAGAAGCAACATTTATAGGAGGTTGGCACTAGCATTCTATATACTTGGGATGGGAGCTGTGTCAAATGTAGTAAAATGAGTAGTGAGATCTTGAATCAAACACTGATAATGTCTAAGGTGACTAGAAACACAGTGGATGGTGTTTCTAACTTGTTTAATGACAATTTTTGAATCACCAAACACTTTAAGGTATTTGATGTCAAGACTAATAGCCTTTAGTAAACCCTGCACCAATGCTTCATACTTAGCAACATTATTAGTACAATCAAATTCTAATCTGCATACAAGCATAGTTTTCTCACCTTCAATAATTACTAAAGATGAAACCAGCCCCGACACCTTCACTCGATTTTGAACCATCAAAATAAAGAATCCAAAATAAATTATCATGGTTATTTACAATGTTGGCTACAATATTAATACACTTAGATGAATCTGTTTGTGAATAATTTTCGATTTGAGATGATACATAATCAATTAAAAATGGAGAAGTTTGGGCTAGAGAATTTCTAAAGGAAGATTCGGAAGAATATTTCCCAAGGATGTTATTTGAAAATACTACTGGTTCGTTTTCTTCATCAAAATCAGTGACTGTGTGTTTCATATGATTTTCTCTATCGACATGAATTTGATTTGGTTTTCCATTGTAGGGAAGCGACATATGTGACCAATCAGTTGCAAAATAACCATGTAGCTTTTCAAACTAGTCTCTGTTCAAAATAAGACCATAAAACTCAGGGATGTCAACTACTAATATATCAACTATCTGATAAACCTTAGAGTTTTAAGATAGTCTAATTAAGAAAAAAATCATTCGCCCTAAAAATCGGACCTTTGAGTGATCTAATTGAACAATTTGTAAAACATATTTTCGGGGTGATATATTCATCTCAAGGAAAGCTGCATAAGGCATGATATTAGATGATGCACCCTAATCTATAAAACAATTATGAATATTTTTGTTAAAAATTTCAAAAGTCAAAAGAAAGGAAGGAGTATGAGAGTTTGATCTGTTTCCAATTAGAATAGCATAGGGTCAATTTTATTTGAGGAGACATTATGAGGCTAACCTTTTCCTTTTGAAGCTTTTATATTAACAAGGGTAGGTAATGGAGATACAGGAATTGCATTTAACTCGTTAGTAAGAATTTATGTTGTTATTTCATCTTGCTAACTTCATATAGGGACATGTTGGCTTTAACCTTCTTCATGCCCTCCATAATGTTATAATCAATGGTATTAGAGCCTACAAGGGTTTTATATGAATAAGGAGGCTTAGATGTAGTAGGATTAAACCTAAGGGAGGAGTATAAGTCTTTTTGACTATGCTTTTCTCTTTAGAAGGAGAAGCAAGAGACTTTTTCTTTTGATTTACTAGAGGAGTATCAAAAGGTTCTTTCCTTCTTGTACTAACAGGTATGACTTCTTCTTCCTCATTTTTTGATGAAGTTAAAATAAAATCCACAAACCATGAACTTATTCTAATTCTTCTTCTTGGGACTCTTCAGCGGATAAGCATGATTCTTCCTCATCATCATCCTGGTTAGATTCTGCATTCTAAATGATGGCATGAGGTTGTGATCACGATGGTTGATTTTTTCTAAAAGCCAAAAGGGCTTTTTGGATGATTCATCAACCTATTTCTTAATATCTACCATTTAATTTGACATAGTTGTGAGAACCTTTTGTAATCCTTCTAGATGGAAAGGATCTTTTCAAGCTTTCCTCTTTGGTTCATCCTTGAAAGTGACCCTTTTAGTTTGCTTCCTTTCCTCAAGAGTTATTTTCTTCTCAAGGGAAAGGATTCTCTTTTCTACAAAAAATGTGTCTTTCATATTATCAACTAATGACGTTTTGTTTTCCCTATCTATAAATATCACAATATTTGAAGGGAGGGCGCTAATGTACCATTCAAATTGTACATATACTCCAGGTGTAGAAGTTTTTGGGATTTTGTTCAGCATGTTGTTAAACCTTGAATTTAAATCCTTAATCTTCTCACTTGGATTAGCTTTAAGATTTGACAAATATTTAATCAAGTGGCAGTGGTTCGGTCATCCCCAAATTTGAGTAAGAATTTTTCTTAAAACATATCCCAATTAGTTATAGACCCAGATGGATGAGAAAAATAACATCATCCTACTGATCCTTCAAAAGTATAAGGAAACATTCTAACAACACAAAATTTATTACCAACATAAAATTATGAAGATGTTCCTCCACAGGGAGGTCACCATCAAGATTATATTTAGGAAGCCATCTTTCTGGGTGTTTAGACAGAGGATGTAGTGGTGGAGCCATTTGAACTGCCCCAGGATTGTTCCATGGTATGCTAGCCATCCTGGGATTTATTACAACAGAAGAGGTTGTAGAGGATGTGGAATATCAAGAAGAATGGGTAGTGGAAGAATTAATTGTGGTGCTACTAATTAAAACCATACTAGAAAATTGTGGTTGAGATGATATGAGAGGTTGATAAGAATAAGATAAAGAGGTAGAAGAAGAAGTAGTACTAAGAGGAGGAGTAAGAGGAGGAGATGATGATGTAAGCTCACTAGCAGAAGAGTGATTTTCTAGTGTGCTTTTCTTTCTCCAATGAGTGATCAATAGAAATTTTAAAGGTTTGACTCCAAGATTTTCACTCTAATATCTAGTTAGTACACTAGAAGACTATAAAGAGGATGTAACACTTCCTTCTGATATGTCTGATTGAACATTTTTCTCTCCAGAGATAGAGATTTCTTCTACTTTATGGAGCGTTGGTGGTTGTTTGAGCAACTTCAGATTGTGGATTTGGAGATTTAATGTGATATGGAAGTCGGTGTTGATTTGAGGGGGATTGACTCTTTGAATAAAATTTTAATTTAAGAGTCGATATTATTTCCATTCACAATCCCAAGGCCCTCCTTCTAGCATCAAAACTGTTAAAGGCTCAAAAATATTGGCCTCAACATTGGGGAAAACCAGCCGGTCGGGAACTTAGAACAACTCCTTTTCTTTTTGAGATGGGGGATCTGACTGGGTTGATGGGACCAGCTTCCCTTAAAAAGATATATAAAAACAAATAAAATATATATAGGTGTGAAGCTTGGTGGACGTAGATAAAAAAGAAATAAATATAACAAAAAGCCTTACAATATCTATCCCAGGACAATATATCTTCTATATATGTGACTTAAAGATTTCACTTATAATATGATAATTTAGATCATCAAATTGTTCATGAATATAAAACGAGTAATGATAACTAACATAATTAAACAATTAATTAAATTAGTTGATATAATTCACTACACATATAAGGTATCGTTGTTCGTTTATATACTTAAAAGATTTTGATTAAAACACATCAATAGTGATAATTTTTAAATCACATGCAATAACATATATGACAAACTTGAAATAAAATAATAATTCAACTCATAAACATAGCATCAGTATATAGATAGTAGTATCCGATACACATTAACTCTACTCATAAGTAAACTTAGAGTGGTTCTTCTTTCTATTAAGACTTCTTTTGAGCTCCCGTAGTGTAAACCAAAATATTTCTTGTAAAATTTCAGAACCCCTTCTTCATAACATTGAAGGGTATTTATAGTTTGAAATCAAAACAAATATAGGAAAGTTCCATAAAATGCTTGGTGGTTTAAACAAACCACACTTAAACTAAAATACAAGATAACAATAGTGTGTTGTTATAACAACTTTGATCATGATTGGGTGGAGGATTGCTTTTCCATTTGCTGTCGAAGCTCACGTATGTCTGTCATCGACTTTAATTTAGGTGGATGGTGAGGATTAATGTGCATCCGAGCAATGAATAACACATTGTTGAGTGCTGGAAGAAGATGATTGGTGGTATTTTCAAGGCACCTCGCCATCAACCATTGACTGTGAGGTTTGACTAGGAAATGTCAATGGCATTCCAAGTCAATCTTTGATAGGGCCTTTATTCCCTCAGCCTTTTTCTTTGATGATTATTTCCAAGTCCTTGTTAGCAATTTTACATTGGGCAAAGGTATCTCCAGGGCAATAAGAAATGAGATTAGCTTGCAGTAGGCTGTCACTAATTAATTCAATGATGTTGTTTGATATGTCCCTGGCACTATAGATCTCTATCTCCATATATTTGAGCTTAATCTCCCATTCTTGAAAGACAATGTCTTTCTGAGATTCTTCTATTTTTGGGAGATTGGTCGATTGACCCTCAGAGCTGCCATGCCAATTAATGAAGTTGGAAATATTTTCCTCCACTTATTTGTAATATGTCCTCAGATCATACAGTTTATCTACAAGTAAATCACTCGATTGGCATAGGTATTGGATGATGGACAACTTTCGACAAAATACAACCTGTTGTTGAGCAAGGAGGTTGTTTAGTTCTTCTTCTTCCCTCTTGAGCTCTGTTATTGCTGGATTGGCCTTCAGTTACTAAATTCTATGTTGTAGCTCCTGTATTTGAGAATCGTAGCTCTTCAAGTTAGATTCATATTAAATATTTAGGTTATCAAAACTAGTTTACAATTGTGCAAGCTAAGTTTTGCATTGTTGAGCGACTCCCTGCTTTTCACTTTATAGGCCCTGTTCAAGATCTCTTATTTTCTCATCCTTCTCCCTAAGGAGTTGTTGCACCTCTAAGGCTTTATTAATTGTTGCACTGACATAAGCTCTTGCATACTATGATAGTCTTCCTAGGTCTTCAGCAGGGGTGACTTGAGAATATTTCCAAAGTACTTGAAAGGAGGCATTTCTAGGGACTAAAGTCTAGCTTTGTTCAGTTCTTCTCCTCCTCATTTGTTTTCTAACCATTAACTTATGCTTCGAACTGTAGAATACATCAAGAGGAGGAATCTCCTCTATTTTCAGAATGACCTCATAGGTCAGAAATACTGGGATGATCTTTGAATCATCAGTGTCCATAGGTTCCTTGGAAGCCTACAGTGAAATAGGTCTTCTCTGTGATTTTAGGAGTCTGTGTGATCTTCATCTGGAATAGAGTTTACAGATTTGTATGGTTAGATTATTTGGAAAATTGTTCCCAAATTGCTTCCAGATTCTTATTTGTTAGATATTCCTCTGCATGTGAAGAATAAGAAGCTTTTGTATATTTTGTATGAGCTACATATGAAACCTCTGATGTGCTTACTCCTTTGTCTTACCTTTTTCTCTGTTGATTAAGTTTTAACAAATATGTAGGCAAGCGGGAAATCCTTTTAATATTGTATTGATTGAATTGGATCAGTTCTTTAGGATTGAACTATGTTGCTTCCTCTTTCTCAACCTTTGCATAGTCGAAGGCTAACTCGAGCATGTCATCAAACTTATAAGGCTCATTTGTCAATTGCCTAAGTTTTTCCTACGTTGTAACATTATTGGCAATATCATTAGGGTAAAACTACCAATTTAGAATGGTTGGAAAGTTCATAAGCTGGATTTTTTCAATTTCCTTATTAGAATCCTTGAAATTCTCAAGGGAATAGACACCACAACGAAAGGGAAAGACATGCCACATTGTATTTTGATTATCTTTGATGACCTTAGATAGGCCATTTCCCATAGTCTGATAGGCTATTTCTAGGGCTAGGTGCTTGTTGGGAATATACAGGGGTAACAAATTGTTGGGATAGGCTCCCTTGGGGTAAATTTTGTAATCATTTTTGTAATTATGTAAAGTCTCCACATTTTGAGGAGCGGAGTGTGAAGGTCATAGGAGTCAAAAGGGACTTTAGTCCATTAGTTTGTTAGAATATAGGATGTTTTGTGACCCACCCATGGTTCAAAAACCATGGTATTGTAATGGAAAAAACTATATAAAGGAGTCATAGCGAGTCATTGGAAGCCAACTAATAATTGAAGATCATTTCATGGGAAAGTAGTATAA
Source organism: Pinus taeda (assembly GCA_000404065.3). NCBI lineage: Eukaryota > Viridiplantae > Streptophyta > Pinopsida > Pinales > Pinaceae > Pinus > Pinus taeda. Next base: position 99,973 of record APFE030108671.1, read on the forward strand.
GGAAGGAAATTCTATTTTTTATGCTTAGGCGAAGGGGAAGGCTCCAGCAACTGTGTGCGTGGAGACCTTAGTAAGTCCACAAGATAAGTGCGCAGGCCCCTGTAGCTGTGTGCACAGGGGAGAAGAGTTTGTAACATAAGGATCATATCTAATAAAGATTATTTTGGAATAATAATTATGTATATGTGTCTTTGTATTTACTTATGCAATTTATGTGTATTCGCTCTATCTTTTTGCATTTATTTAAAGAAACACTTAATTGATGTGCGAAAGTGGTATATCTACATGTTTAATTGATACTATGATTGTTTACACTGTTCCGCAAAGGGTTAGATTCTATTTCCTGTAAGTTATTGTGATTTACACATTTTAAGAATTAGGGCTCGTGATGGTCGGGATAAAACCCTAGAAGTAACATAAACTCATCACATAGACCTCTAGATGTAGAAACTTGGTTCTGTCATCCATAAATACTACTTCAGGTGAGATTGGAGCTTGCGCTATGGCGGTTGTTGCCAAAAGGGCTAGAAATTTAGGGTTTTGTTCGTTGGTGCAACTAACTCTGAACTTGGGTCAGGACCCCTCAAGCCAACAAATGGTCCCATTGTCAAGACTGAGATCTGTTTGAGGAATGTGTGATGTCTAATGGAAAGTTCCCAACTAAGAAGGAAATTCAGAAGTGGATATATCGGAAGCTGCACAAATTTTCATCTCAGGAAAATAAGAATCTGCATTTTTCAAAGGAAGAGTGGATGAATAGATATTTGTATACAAACAAGAACACAATTTTCTTCTGCACTTTTCCATGTGAATTACACAAGTCGTTATCTAACTTGGTAGACAATCAGGGTACGTGGAAGTTGGACACCCCTATTGTGTGGACTCTAGAGTTGGTAAGGCATCTGGAAGCTTCAGAAAACAAGATCGTGAGGATTGTCGATTAATGGATTGATAGAATTTTGGGTGGATTCATCATTGAGTTCATGATCAATAAATCCTTGAATACTTGGATTAAAATTCTATTGTGTGAGAAAAGGGTTATGCCATTAAATTAATGTTTAGAAGAGATCTGATGGGAGCTAGGCGAAGTGGAAAAAATTCAGAAGAGACCTAGATTCAAGTGCTAAATATAGCCCTTTGTTGGGAGCATTTGACAGTGACAAAAAAGGTAGTGTCCCGAGGACACCTCTAGGTGTGCTACAAATAGTAAGACAGGGTATCGTGGGTATACCTCATCCATCCATTCCACCTCCACCATCACATCCATATCACACACTTACACCTATACCTCCACCTCCACCTCCACCTTCACTATTCAACATGGACAACATGATGAAGATGCCCATATTGAGGGGGCTGGGGACAAAAGACCCTGAATAGTTTTTGTTTGTAGCAGGTGCCATGTGGAAGTCATAGTAGGATACAAACAATGATTTGAAGAAAGAGTAGCTGGTTACTGCACTGCAAGATAGAGCACATTGCTGGTACATTAAGTATTGTTCGACACATCCAAGAGTAATATTGGACGAGACAAAAAAGGCACTCAATAATGAATTCAAGAAGCCTAAGTCGCAAGCTCAGTCTGTGACAGAGGTCAAAGAGATCTAGTATAATGTAAATGAGTCTTCATGGGACATTGATCAGAGACTGAAGTATATACTCCAGCATGTTAATATGAATATCATGGATGATCAACATAGGGATTGGTACATTGCTGCGCTATTACCCCATCTGAGGTTTCCACTGTCACAACAAAAATCGGCATGCAGGCTAAAGTATTAGAGATTGTTGGGTGTGGAGCTTGATTATCTTCTTTATTAAGAGGTATCACTGCATTAGACCCCAGTTCGTAATGTGGCGGTAATGCCTACTGTAATATTCACACTGCAAGGGGGGTCTATATGCGGGGGCAACAATCTCTAGGAGACCCCCTAGTGGGGGATCGGGGGCAGCGCCCCCAAAGCTAAAAATAGATGTAAAATTTCCTTGTAAAATGTTGTAATTTTGTAGGCAATTTGGGTCATTCATTAGGTAGAGATATGATGGTAGAAATTATGTTTAATTTAGGTTTTTTTTTCCCTAGAAGGAACCCCTTGCTATATATGAGGGAATTGTATTGCGTCTATGTAGATCTGTATTTGAGTGAGAAAAAGAGAGGAGAATGTGTGAGAGAAAAGAGGGAATTACATCGGATCTGTTGTAAGTCGTATCTCTTCAGTTTTCTGGATAATATTAAAGGAAGGGCTGGATGTTTCCTATGGATGTGGCCAAAATTGTGTGAACCATGTATATATGTGTCTCTCTTGTTTTATGTGCTTTTTATGTTTATATTTCTGCAATATCTTTTATGTCTTCCATTGCTCTGTAATATATAATTCTCTAACAATTGGTATCAGAGCCGAAGGTATATTTTGCTGATAAAATTTTAGGAGAGAAGAGTTCCTGGTTTTAGTGGGAGCAATGGTAGAAGATGGTAGGTTTAGGGTTGAAAAATTTAACGGCCAAAACTACCAGCTATGGAAGATGCAGATAGAAGATTATTTGTACCAAAAAGATCTATACCAGCCATTGAGCATAAAAGAAAAGAAGCTGATGAGTATGAGAGACACAGAATGCGATATTCTTGATAGAGAGGAACTTGGAACAATACGGTTGTGCCTAGTGGCGTTGGTAGCCTTTAATATTTCAAAGGAAATGACAACATAGGGTTTAATTTCGGCATTAGCCAAACTATATGAAAAATGCTTGGCCTCAAATAAGGTATTTGATATGAAGCGTTTATTTAATATGAAGATGTTAGAAGGTGGATTTTTTGTTGATTGTTTAAATGAATTTAATACAGTTACCAATCAGTTAAGTTCTGTAGGGGTAACTTTTGATCATGAAGTTAGGGCTCTGTTATTTCGGTGCAATCCTTAGCGAGGAAATGTGACGAAAAAGCTCTGGTGAGACATCAACTAATGCTTTGACTGCAGAGACTAGGGGAAGAAAAATGGAAAGTGGAAAGAGCACAGGGTATTGGAGTAAGTCAAGGGAAGGCAAATCCAAGTCCAGATCAGGGATAGTGTGCTGAAAATGTAGGAAGAAATGACACCTGACGATAGAGTGCAAGTCTCAAAAGGGAAAAGAAGGAGACACACAACAAGAAAACAATCATGAAGCAAATGTGACAGGTGATGTGTTTCATGATGCTTTGATTCTTTCATTAGAAAATTTTAATGATGCGTGGGTGATAGATTCAGGGACCTCATTCCATGCCACACCTGATAGGAAACATTTTCATGATTATGTTCAAGGAGATCTTGTACAGGTTCGATTGGGTGATGATAAACCCTATAAAATCATTGGAATGCGTACAATTTTCATAAAACAGTGAAATGGAAATCCATGGCTATTAAAGGAGGTAAGGCATGTTCCAGATCTGAAGAAAAATCTAATTTGAGCAGGGTAGTTGGGAGGTGAAGGTTGTTTGACTACTTTTACAGATAAAACTTGGAAGGTCACTAAAGGATCCCTCGTAATAGAAAAAGGATAAAAGGTTGGTAAATTGTATTTATGCAATGGTATTTCTAATTCTATTAATTATTTAACCTCTACAGGAGAAGATACGACATTGTGGCATCATAGGCTTGGGAACATGAGTGAGAAGGGGATGTAGATTATTCACTCGAGATATTTGTTGCCAAGTTTGAAGCATGTTGATTTAAAATTCTGTGAGCATTGTGTTTATGGAAAACAGAAGAGAGTCAAATTCCTCAGAGTTGGGAAAGAAAAGAAGAGCGAAAAATTAGAGCTTGTGCATACAAATGTATGGGGACCTACTCAGGTATCATCTCTCAGTGGCTCTCATTATTATGTTACTTTTATTGATGAGGCAACTAGAAAGACCTGGATTTATTATATTCAAAATAAATCTGATGTATTTGATACTTTCAAGAAATCGAAAGGTTTTGTTGAAACTCAGACAGGGAAAAGGTTGAGGTGTCTCAGATCAAACAATGGAGGTGAATATTGCAACAAATAGTTTGATAGGTGTTGTTTAGAGAATGGAATTCGCAAAGAGAAGATAGTTCCACAAACACCACAAGAAAATGGTTCGTCAGAAAGGATGAACAGGACAATCATGGAGCGTGCAAGGTGCATGAGATTGCTTGCATGATTTCCTTTACAATTTTGGGCAAATGTTGTAGATAATGTTGTTTATATAATAAACAAAGGGCCTTCAAGTTCCTTGGATGGTGGTATTCCAGAGGAGGCATGGACAGATAAAAAGGTAAACTACTCATTTTTAAATACTTTTGGTTGTGAAGCCTTTGTCCACATTAATAAAGAAAACAGAACAAAGCTTCAGGCAAAATCAAAAAAATGTACCTTTATTGGATATGATGTTAATGATTTTGGTTATTGATTTTATGATTATTAAAAACACAAAATAATTAGAAGCGGAGATGTTACATTCAATGAAAAAGTTTTGTATAAGGATTAGTTGTAGGAAAAGAAATAGGAAAAAGAAAATAGAGAATACACAGTGCTTGATGAGATACAAAAAAAGTGAAGGTGCCCGAAAATCATAATGATCAACAGCCAGAACAACAACAACAACCACAACAACAGCAAGCACCTCAAGCACCTAAAACTGGTGTTAGAAGATCTACAAAGACAAGTAGACCCCCTAAATGATACTCTCGTTCATTATATTATGTATTGTTAACTGATTCTGGTGAACCAGAATGTTATGAAGAAGCAGTGCAGGTAGAAACTAGGAAGAAGTGGGAGCAAGCCATGAAAGAAGAGATGGACTCCTTAACATATAACCAGACTTAGGACTTAGTTAAATTGCATGCAGGTAAAACATCATTGCAGAATAAATGGGTTTACATGTTGAAGGAAGAATATGGAGGTAGAAAAAGGTATAAAGCTAGACTTGTGGTGAAGGGGTTTGCACAGAAAAAGGGTATAGATTTTGATGAGATATTTTCTCTAGTTGTTAAAATGACTTCAATCAGAACTATTTTAAGTCTAGTAGCAGCTAAAGATTTGCATCTTGAGTAGTTAGATGTAAAGACAACCTTTCTCCATGGGAATTTGGAGGAAGAGATATATATGTAGTAGCCACAAAGATATGAGGTAAAAGGGAAGGAGAAACTAGTGTGAAGGTTGAAGAAGAGCTTGTATGGACTAAAACAAGCACTAAGGCAGTGGTATCTAAAATTTGATAGTTTTATGTCTCAACAAGGTTATACTAGATGTCACTCTAATCATTGTGTTTATTGATGAGCCTCATCATTGGGTAATTATATGGGCCTTAGTTCACCTCCTAGCTTAGTCAAACCAATGTTTCTCACAACTTATTACATGCTTTGATTATATTTTATTTAATGAGATGAGTTAAAGTGAGATATTATGCCTAGTGGACTAATATGCATTGAATGCAGGTTTGGAAGAGAAAATCAAGGAATTTTGGTAAAGACTAAGGTTTGAAACTCGAAACAGCCAAGGGAGAGAGATTATAGGAGGTAAACCCTCCTCATTTACTCCTTCCCCATTCGAATATTCCTTCATTAATCCTACCAACTTGGAGTGCAAGCAGCCAAGCCATGAAGATTAGAAGGCAGCCGAGCAAGTGATAGACAAGGAGTAGTTCATCTCGAGTTTGGGAACCGAGCCTCCCTAAATTTAAGGAAGTCATTGGAGACTTCAGTTGTATAAGTAGAGAGGACTAGAACCTCATTAGGATTCAAATTTTGGTTGTAAAACTCTAGCTATTTTCAAGCTCCAAACTTGTGGAAGACTTTTTGATGTAATTTTTTGTTTCGGCAATAAGAATGAGTTTGTTCTTGATTCAGTACTGAGTTAACTTGGAGGGCTAAAGAAATTGGGTTAGGGCCAACCCTAGCAACAAAGGCCCCTCTTCTTGTATCTTAATGATTAGCGTATTTTCATAGATTCATGGTTAAACTGTTGTTAGAAGTATTTCATTGCAAGTAGTGTAGATTTGATTAATTTTTTATTAGTTTGCTTCCATTTGTGCCTTACTTCAATGGCAGGCTAGAAGGGATAAAAGAGGCTCCACAAAGCTATCAATAGGTGGCTTGGCCTCAGTTCTTCCTTTTGGGATCATGATTTGAGGAAAAGACCCTTATGCAGCCCAAAAAGACAGATTTCCATTTCCTTCATGATATTTATAATTTGTTGCACCTAAGCTAGCATTTGATGAGTTTTTCAAAGTAGAATTTCATTTCCATCTCTTCCATCTTCATTCTTGCAGTAGACCTCATCCATGACTCCATGTTATTCATCAATTTGTTCATCCATAAGGTAGACAATTAGTTCATTAAATTCCGCTTTTCTATTTCATGACAATTCTTCTTGTTTACATGACCTTTTGGAAATTACACATGTTTGATGCAGAGTAGGCTCTTCAGAAGTAGACAGATATCTCATAGCAAGCAACCACCTTCCAACTTCATTCACCCATAGGCATTCCTCATTTCCATCAAAACCTTCACCAATTTCATCATTTTACATAGAAATTTCCTCAAGCATTTTGAGCGAATCCAACCATCTCCTAAACTTGGTTTTGGGTTCTGAGTGATCCTAGGCCTCTTCTCACTCCATTCCACCCATAAACCAACTTCCCTAATCTTTCCATCAACTCCAACACCCATCGTTTTTCTCACGGCTACATCCTATAGAAATACAGGAAATCTTGTAGGTTTCTAGTACATCATGTAGGTTTTCCTGTAGTGGCCTTTCTTCAGACCGAATTGAGGGAAAACCTTTAGGAAGCCTCCCAAGGGTACCCCAAACCTTCCAGCCATCTCCTGAACCTTCTATCCATCCATCAACACCCCTGAACGACCTGCCACATCACCAACAAAGATTAGTTTGTACACTTTACTTTTCATGAAAAACATAAAAAGATAAAACAGATTTCTTACAGTCCTTTACATGCATAGAAGTTGTGTTTGATGTTCTTAGCTTCCATGCTTAGGATAGTAGCATTTTGTTCATGTTAATTTAGCATCATTGCAAAGCATAGCTCCTAGTAGTTAATTAAGAAATGATGTGCCCTAGCATTAATTTCCAATCTCTTTCATTATTGTAGTAGATCAGCTCTCTCTTAGAGTAGTTTTATCTTTCTTTCATCAAGGAACCAAGTTTCTTCTAAATCCATAGAAGTCTAGCTTGTGAACCCTAGTGGTCTCTCACTAGTTGAATAGTGACAAAAGGCAGAACCATCACTTTTACTTGTGTACATAGTAGTGTCACCTCCAAGTTTGTACGAACCTTGGGTTGATAAATTAAAGTTGGTAGCTCCAAGAGTTGCAACATTCTTGCTGTAATATTGGTGCTCATCGCTTTTTGGCGTTGTTTCCAGGGAGGTGTCTAAGTAATATGTGATTACTGCTTTCTTTCTTCTACTTCTTTTCTCTACTATTCTATGATTAGTTTCATTTCTACAAAAGTAATTTATTTTTCTTTTCATTATTCCTTTTCTTCTTTCCTTTCCATTTTGCAAGTTAGATTTCAAGCAAGCAGCTAATCTTTTCATTCAGTCAGTAGTTCTCATTCAGTATGCAATTTTAATTTTGCAAGCTAGATTTCAATTCAGCAATTAGTTTTCCATTCATTTAGTAGTTTTCATTCAATATACAAATTCAATTATGCAAAGCACTTTCAAAATTTGAAAAATATCACAAAACCAAACCAAAAACATTTCCTTTCATGCCTCATAGGAATATGGATAACTTAGGGAAATTTTTGCCAAATACCCCCACTGCATCCAATAGCCCAACCTTCCCTCTTCTTCGGTGGCTATGAATTGGAGGAAACCTTAGGTGAACAACCAGACATATTTGAAGAACCTACAGGGGAGGAAGAAGAACCCACTCCTACAGAGCCAATGGCTGAAAATAGAAATGACAGAGGGAGTAGAGAGAGAGTTGAGGGTGCCTTCCCCATCAAGGAAACCAATAGGGACACTAAGATGAAAAATACAAGCCCCTCTTCCCTTCCTCATTTCAATAGCCTTACCATAGAAGACTCTGACACTTTCCTATTTGAGTTTGCTTTTATATGACAAACCTATGACTATACAGATGATGAGTAGAATTTGAAACTATATCCATCTACCCTCAAGGATGCAGCTCTGCGCTGGTTCATGGGTTTACCTGGGGATAACATCACAAATTGGGCTCAAATGTTGCAAGCCTTCAACAATAAGTATCGATACTACTGTAGGTCTAAGGATACTAAAGAATAAACTTTTAGGATGAAATTAGGTAATGATGAATCCCTAGAGGATTATGAAGAAAGGTTCTAGCTTAGTTACAAAAAGGCCCGGTGCACACTTGACCTTAAGTCACTAAAGTTGGTCCTACTTAAAGGATTGACGGAAGACCTTTTGGATGCCCTACACTTGTTAGTAGGAGTAGATATATACCAATTACCCCATGAGGATATCAAGACTATCTTCAGAAACCATTCTAGGGCAGCTAGGAAAAAGGGTAGGGCAATTCAACCTATGGTTAGTACATCCTCTTCCAATTCATCCATCAAGGGTGAAATTGGCAACATTCTGGAAGATTTCAAGAGTGAGATGCTGCAAACCCTTGCCTTACAGATGGACACAATGAACATTAGGAGAAATAAGGAGGAATATGAGAGAACCTTTGCCATTTTCTGTCCTAGATGCACCAAGAGGCACCCTAAGAATGAATGCCCATGAATTCTATTGAAATTTTCTCAGTCTGTGAAGAAAACCACTCCACAGACAAGTGCACTTCTTTTCCTAGACCCAAAGATGTATATCAAGGAGCTGAAGGGGTCACTGAGAAACTCTGTTACATAAACCAAAGGATACTTCATGGGCCTAGGCCATACCAACAGAGCATGCAAGTGTCACCCCATGCATATTATAACCCCAACCAGACCATATCTTCATGGGCAACCCCTTCTCATCCTTCTTGGTCTACACCTCCTCCTCGGTCCTTTACATCTCAGTATCATTCCTAGTTAGCCAGCCAATCATTTCAATCATACACTCCAGCACAACCTCAGTGGAATGCACCACCCAGGGGTGGAGGCCCTAGTACAACAATGTTCCATCTTTATTGCCTTCACCACCTGCCCAACCACAACTGTTACTCTACTCCACCAAAACAACCCCAAATGCATGCCCAGCCAAATTCGAACCCGAACAACAGACAGGCACAACAAGTGTAAATTGGAGAGATATCATATCCATCTTATGTTGTGGATATCCAGGAAATTAACTTGAGATCTGGGAGAGTTCTCCTGGATAACCAACCTCCACCTCCACCTAGGGAGGTTGAAGAAGAAAGAAAGGAAATCATTCTTAAAGTAAATCCATCCTTTGTTGAGAGATTAATTCAACCACCCTAGCCTACCCTAGAAGAGACTGGAATTCTGGGAGAATTGAAAAACCTATGTGTCAAGACTCCACTTCTCCAAGCCATCAATGATGTACCTATTTACAACAAGTTGGTTAAGGAGAAGTGTTTCAAGCATCCAGGGAGGCAAAAAGTAGATGCTCATACCGCTAATGTCATCGAACAACTATCCAACATAATGTTGAGGTTGGTAATCTGTCCAAATTATTTGGACCCTGGAAACCCTGTAGTAGATGTGCACATCATTGGCACCATTTTCCCACACACTTTGATCAATCCTGTGGTTGCCATTAATGTGATGACCAAAGACACCATGCTCAAACTCAACCTCTAAGGTTCATTGAGAAAAACCACAACGGTTCTGCAACTTGCATATCGCTCCACAAGGGCCCCTGAGGGGATTTTGGACAATGTGATGGTCTCCATTGACTCTTGGGAGTACCCTGCAGATTTCGTAGTTCTCCTGCCTAAGGCTAAGCTTATTGGTTACCCTCTCATCCTTGGGAGGCCTTGGTTGGCCACTGCCAATGCTTACATCAGCTGCAGACCTGGGAATATGACCATCAAGAATGGGCATATTTCCAAGCAGTTAGTCCTATACCCTCCTGCTCAACCATCTCTAGAACATGATTTACCTTTATGGCTGGAAGAGGAGAAAAACGATGAAGTTTATACTGCCCAACTGTATACCTTAGAAACAACCATGGGAGGAGGACAAGAGGATGAAAACAATTTGATTGAACACCTGTTCCAAAGTCCAACTCCCAATACATTATCCCTAGAAGAAGTAGTAAAAGAAACCTAGAACAACCATCTAATTGATCTGTACTTGGCCGAATCCAACCCTCTCCATGTCAAAACCATAGAATTCGGCCCTGAGAAAACTTTGAAAATCAATCCATCTCTTTTTGTTCTCCAAGAGGGGAAGTTGTGCAACATGCTAAAGGAACATATGGATGCCTTCGGTTGGAGTTAAAAATAAATGAAGGGAGCACACCCATCAGTGTGTACTCAAGATATTTATATCAAGGAAGGTTGCAAGCCAGTCCGACAACCCCAAAGGAGGATGAATCCAACTCTTAAAGATATAGTCAAAGAAGAACTGTAAAAATTGCTAGATGCGGGATTCATTTATCCTATCTCTAACAGTGAGTGGGTCTCCCCTGTGGTGTTAGTTCCCAAGAAAAATGGTAAGTGGAGGATTTGTGTTGATTATAGTGAACTGAAAAAAGCCACAAATAAGGACCATTTCCCTCTACCTTTCATGAGCTAAGTGCTAGATGGTCTGGCAGGGAAATTTTTTTTCTCTTTCCTAGATGGATCCAACGAGTACAACCAAATCTAGATTAGCCTGGAAGACCAGGATAAAACCACTTTCACTTTTCCTCGGGGCACTTTTTCCTATAGGGTCATTCCTTTTGGCATATGCAATGCTCCTGCCATCTTAGAGCAGTCCTGAGTATCTTTGCTGAGTTGGTCCAGGATGCAGTAGAAATATATATGGATGATTTCACACCTTTTGAGGGTGATTTGGAGGAGGCTTTGTCCAACTTAGGTAGGGTACTGCACAAATGCATTGAGATTAACCTGTCTCTCAGTCCCGAGAAATTTGAATTCTTGATTATTGAAGGGACTGTGCTGGGTCATTCAATATCTCAACAAGGACTGCAGGTGGACCCCAACAAAATAGCTATTATCCAAAGGGTCCCACCTCCTCAAAAGCAGAGAGATGTCAAAAGTTTCCTAGGATTAGTTGGATACTACCGAAGGTTCATAAAGGACTTCAGTAAGTTGGCCTCTCCTTTATTTGGGTTGTTAGCCAAGGACTATGAGTTTATATGGTCAAAAAGTTGTCAGGAGGCCTTGGACATCCTGAAGAACAAGTTAGCCACTACCCCAAATCTCTAAGGCCCAAATTAGGCCCTTCCTTTTCACATTCATGTGGATGCCTCACACAAATCCATAGGAGCAACCCTAGGCCAGATAGATGAAAAATTGCCTTATGCAATTTACTTTAGCAGTAAGAATCTGTCAAAGGCCAAACTAAACTACATAGTGACTGAAAAGGATCTCCTGGCTGTTGTGCATTAATTGAACAAATTTAGGCATTATATTATAGGCTATCAAACATTTGTCCATACTCACCATGCTACAATCAAATATTTAATGAATAAGCCTGATGTGAATGCTTGTATTATAAGATGGTTGGCTTTATTACAGCAGTTTGATCTAACTATTGTTGATAAGCCTGGTAAGGAAAATGTTGTTGCAGAATTTTTGTCCAGATTAACTTTCCCTGCAGGTGAAGAGGGAATGGTTGATGACTAGTTAACAGATGAGCACTTGTTCACCATTTTAGTTCTCTCTCCACAGTTTGCTGACATAGTAAACTATTTGGTATCTACATACTTCCCGTCAAACTTGTCCTCCAAAGAGAAAAGAAAGATTACAAGGAAGAGCACTCCCTTCACTTGGATTTGGGGCAATCTCTTCAAACTTGGCCCAGATCAAATCTTGAGAAGGTGTGTTAGGGAGGAGGAAGTCTTTGACCTCCTTCTGATCTGTCATGATGGGCCTTGAGGAGGTCACTTTTCAGCAAAGAGGACAGCATTCAAACTGTTACAAGTAGGCTATTATTGGCCCACACTTCATCAGGATGTGAAACTATTCAGTGTGATCAGTGCCAAAGGATGGGAAAGCTGACTCCAAGGGATGAAATGCCTCTGCAGCCTTAAGTGAATTTCGTGCCATTTGACAAGTGGGGCATGGACTTCATTGAACCTATTGATCCTCCTTCCAAGAAAAAATAGTACATCAGTGTGTGCACTAACTATCTAACTAAGTGGGCTGAAACCAAGCCAATTACGGCAACAATAGAGGAGAAGGTGGCTAAGTTCTTAAGGGAGAATGTATTTTACAAATTTGGGTACCCTAGAGAATTGGTCACTGGTCAAGGCAACTAGTTTACCTTCAACATGATTGAAGACTTTCTCAGCCAACACAAGATCAAGCATAGGACCTCCACTCCCTATCACCCACAAGCTAATGGACAAGTGGAGGTGACAAATAAAGCACTGGAGCGGCATCTTGACCAAAGTGGTTAACAACAACAGGAAAGATTGGGCAGATAGACTAGTTGGGGCCACTTGGGCCTATAATACCACCTAGAAGACCACCATTGCATTCACACCCTATGAGCTGTTCTATGGGAAAGAGGCCCTACTTTCCATTGAGCTTGACTATAACACACTAAGGATGGTAGCCCAACTAGATCTAGATCTTAGCATTGCACAAAAAGAGAGATTATTGTAGTTAAATGGTTTATATGAGTTTAGAATGTAGGCCCTCTTGCACACAGATGTAACCCAACTTCAGAGGAAGATATGGAATGATAAAAAAATCAAGGATAAACAATCTCAAGAAGGTGACTAGGCCTTGTTAAATGATTCTAGATATAAATACTTTAAGGGAAAGTTGAGGACAAGATGTCTATGAACTTATGTTATAGAGAGATGTCATCGTAATGGTTCAGTGCATATCAGAACCATAGATGAAGAGGCCATTCCTTTACTTTTTAATGGAGACCGATTGAAAGTTTACAAAAGACCATTGTCAAAGCAATAGTTCATTGATGGTATCAATAAAAAAGTGATGGTAGTGGAGATCAACTCCTGCCTCGTCAAATCACAGAGAAAACAAAAAGGAAAATAAAGACTTAGGTGAAAACCTCCATGAAGCACGTGAGTCCCACTATTGGGTTGAAAACCTCTTAGGGTAGCCCAATGGTGTCAAAAAAGAAAAAAATAAAAAGAAAGGAAAATAAAAAGATCCCTGGGTGAAAACCTCTCTCGAGGCACCTAGGGAAAATAGCTAGGATGAAAACCTCTCAGAGGCAGCCTAGTTGTCTTCAAAAAGAAAAAGAAAAAAAAAAAGAAAAAAATTATAAAAATTTCTATTTGTAAGTCAGCAAGGAGGATGATCAGAGAACAAAGGAGGATAAAAAAGGGACCTATTTCACTCACATTTTTATTTTTCCACTCATTGTCTCTCATCACTCCACCATTTCTTCCATTTTTTCACTCCTTTGCTTCAGTTTACAAGGGGACTCTACTTTCTACTGGATCCCCTATAAACCTACATGATCCTATAAGAAGTGATCCTAGGGAAACAAATGACCCGCTATGTCAAAGAAATAACACCCGTACATAGCCATTTCATTACCATACCTTTGTCCACTTTCATCACCCCTGCATTCACCATAAAAAGAATCAGTGTCAAAAAAAATATATATTTGTCACAGCCTTCAAGAAAAAAAAATACATGAAACAGAGAGAAGAAGGGAGTAGCACCTGAGTATGTCTTATTTCTCCACACTCCTAGTCTTCCTCTCAATCCATATCAGCATCCTAAAAGTCCCAACTGAGTGCATGATTAAGACTTCTAAGGGAGAAGCAGCTACAAGACATCCTGTAGCAGCCTATCCCATAGAATACAAATCATGATTGCAGCAAGCTTCCCGCATAATGATCCAAGAGCATAAGGATCTCCAAAGCAGCAACAACACTAGCATATTCAACACCAGGTACCTGCACATCAAAGAAATCATCAGAGAGCAATAAAAAAATTGGGAAAAAATAGCATGCTACCAACATTCAACAAGCACCTCCGATCTTCAACAACTGCAATAAGGGTTAGCACCACAGGTAAGTATCTAGATCACTCAATCATTTGCATAATGTAGTCAAATTATGTAAGTTATTTCATAAGAGAAAGGTGTCCAGTTAACTTGGCCACCTTCGTTCAGCCGAAGAAGAAAAAACAGTTGGTCCCCCCACACATGGCAACAGTCGAGTCAAAAAGGGGAAGAGCAGGAAAAAAATAGTTAAGTCTATAGAGGCATGAAATGGGAGTTGATTACAAGGAAGGGGAAATGATGAGGTGGTAGTGGGGACAAAAAGCCCAAAAATAGAAAATGTACCTCTGCTTCCAGCACACCACCTCACATAACTCATACATAAAAAGAAATATTTGTTGATCCCCATGCACTCATGCATGCATTTCCTTGAGGCTCACTCTTGCAAAAGTCACTCTCATACCCAGGCAGCCTACAAAAGAGGAAAATTCAATCTGTCTCCTGCACAGGGCTTCCTATAGGATTGCACAAGAAATCCTATAGGATCGCACAGGAAACCTACAAGATATAGATAGACAGTCTACAGGATTGGTCGAGAGGAGTTTCAGAGGGGAAAACATAGGAGTTGGCTACAACAAATGCTATGAAGAGGTGGGCTCTATAATTCCTTCCCTTTTTCAAAGAGAATTGAATAGAAAATCCCCTAGTGGAGAGTGAATTTGGCAGATGTGTAAGGGAATTATCTCCACAGTTCTTTCAGTTATTTACTTCCGCATTCAAAAAAATTTGTGTCAACCATCTAAGCTCCTCCAAATTCATCAAAAAAAATGACGGGGGGGGGGTTCAATTGAAGGGAGCCCATTAATACTATGAGAATCCACCAACACCCTCAGGTGTTAGAAATATTCACAAGACATAATTGGATGGGGTATTTTGAAAAATTAGGAGGTTATGATGATGAAGTGGCCCAAGAATTTTCTCTCTCCCTCGTACCACTGACTAGAATTCATGCCACTATTGTGGTGAGAGGCCTCTCCATAGAGCTCATCCCTGAAATCATAAGCAGATTTTCCACACTTTCCCTAGGAGTGCCTTAGAGAAAGGAAGACAAGGGAGATAGCCAGATTTCCAAGAAGAAGTTATTTTAGAGGGAGAAAATCCCATTGAGGACAAAAATGGAGTAAGGAGAGAAATCCTACCATACCCCTGGAATGAGGTGAGCTACCACCTTATCAAATACATCTCGTGTGATCTTAGGTATAGTGTGGTTTATGGGTATCACTTTAGGCTTCTTGAAGAATTGAGTTTTGGAGTAGAAACACCTCCTCACCACAAGCTCAGCATACCATACATCCTTTTGCAGTCACTAATAGACACAAGCATAAAAGTGTAGGAGGGAAATCACCAACAGTTATCACACCATGGGTTAATTAGAATCATCATAGAATATCCCATCCACAACCTTAGAATTCCTATCCAATGGGAAATTTTCATAGACATGCAGGCAGAGGAGGATATCAAAGCCCTCACTTCTGACATCAGTCCTACTGTTAGTGAAAAGGATGAGGAAGAAGCTGAAACATAGGGATGAAGATGAGACATATGAGGAGAAAGAAGAGGAGAAAGAGAAGGAAGAGGATGAGGAAATAGAGGAAGATGACAAAGAAGAGACTGATAAAAAAGATGAGGAGCTAGAAGGAGAAGAAGAGAGGAAGAATAGAGAGGAAAATGGCAACGAAAAAGAGGAGGCATAAGACAAGGAGGAATCGCCTAGGGTGTCGCCATTGAGAGAGAAGCAGTAGCTGCCCTCACTACTCTTAGCACCTCTATCAAACAGAAAGGAAAAAGACAGAGGTAGACCCCCTTATATTCCAAGACAAGGAAAAGCACAAGGATAAGGCAAGGGAAACCCCAAACACCAACCAAAATTCCAATCATGATTGAGGACTCACCTAAACAGCAGGATAAAATGCCTCCTCCTAATTCTCCTATCACCTATGTGAGAAGACCAATAACTAGATTTACCTCATCCAAAGGAAAAGAAATCCTACAGGATACACTGCAGGACCTACAGGAAGCTAAAGCAATCCTACAGGATACTCTATTAAACCTACATGAGACTCAAAAATTGGATGAGGGAAGTGTATAGCAAGAAACTAAAGAAGAGGACCCAGAGTTAAAGGAACCTAGCCCTCAACCTAACCTTGACTCTTACTATAGATTTATTGAAGGGGGCAGGGTCATTCCACAAAAATTTTCTATTCCACTATTCTTTGAGCTTGAGAAGGAGAGAGCTAGAACTCATTGATGGATGCAGATTGCCAAATCCAAGGGGGTGGAAGACATTGGTCACATGGAGGAGAAGCTCAAGGAAATGGGTAGAGAATTAAGTAGCTTAAGAGATAGAGAGGTGATAATGAGAAATCAGTTAGAGACAGAAAATGCATGGTTGAAAGGAAAGCTGCATGAGAGAGAGAACCAATTGGCATGTTGCCTAGTCTCTCTTTGGAAGCAATCTAGTGTAGGATGCTGGCTAAATCCTATGCCCTTTACCTAAAGGAATAGTGGTTGTAGTTCCATATCAAGAACCTATCATAGAGAGGCACCATGCCATTTCAGGATTATAGACAGTTCATTGATCGTTGTGAACAAAGTACATTGGAAGACAGGGCCAAGATGTTTGAGTTTTATTTGCATAAAATGGCCTTAACAGATATGAATGTATGGGACCCTAATGCCAATCTAGATGATTTACAGTTGATGGTTTTGGCATCATGGATGAACCATAAGGAAGCAAGGGCTGCAAAAATGAAAAAGATATTGGCAATCGAACAAACAGAGCCCCTTATGATCAGAGCTAAGTAGGCCAATCCAATGGCCCTCATCAACATACATAATTTAATTGCAAATGATCCTCAGTTTGCACCCAGGTTTCTTGCTGTCCAAGAGAAATAAATTTCACATTTTGGGGACATGTTTAGGTTGTTAGGGGATGAAAGCATACATTCTTTCCTCAGGAGATGGAACACATCGCCATACAGATTAAAGATAAGAGAGAACGACTCTCCTCAAAGAATAAGAGAAGCACTGAATATGATACCCATGTACAAGCAATCTGTCAAAGGCTCAAATTCAATTGGATTGGGTTGAAACTCAGTCCACCACTTCTCTTAGGAATGCTAGAAGCAAGGAAGGAAGAAGAATAAAAGTGGCAGTGGGAGGAGGTAGAAAAGAAAGTAGGTTTCTATGAACAAGAAGAGGAAAGTATAGTAGAGGAATGGGATGTCAGGGAGGCCACTAGAGCTATGAAGGACATGTGTATTGATTGAGTTGCTCAGAGGATGAGAAACAATTTCAGTAGGGGGTGATGATGAGCCTCATCATTGGGTAATTATATGGGCCTTAATTCACCTCCTAGCTTAGTCAAACCAACTTTTCTCACAACTTATTACATGTTTTGAATATATTTTGTTTAATGAGATGAGTTAAAGTGAGAATGTAGGTTTGGAAGAGAAAAAGAAGGAATTTTGGCAAAGACTAAGGTAAACCCTCCTCATTTACTCCTTCCCCATTCAAATATTCCTTCTTTAATCCCACCAGCTCTGAGTGAAAGCAGCCAAGCCATGAAGATTAAAAGGTAGCTGAAAAAGTGATAGATAAGGAGTAGTTCATCTCGAGTTTGGGAGCCAAGGCTCCCTAAATTTAAGGAATTCGTTGAAGACTTCAGTTGTACAAGTAGAGAGGCCTACATCCTCATTAGGATTCGAATTTTGGTTGTAAAACTCTAGCTATTTTCGAGCTCCAGACTTGTGGAAGACTTTTTGATGTAATTTTCTGTTTTGGAAATAAGAATGAGTTTGTTCTTGATTCGGTACTGAGCTAACTTAGAGGGCTAAAGCTCTTGGGTTAGGGCCCAACCCTAGCAGAAAAGGCTCCTCTTTTTGTAACTTTATGCTTAGATTAGTTTCATAGATTCATGGTTAAACTGTTGTTATAATTATTTCATTGCAAGTAGTGTAGATTTGATTAATTGTTTATTACTTCGCTTCCATTTGTGCCTTACTTCAGTAGTAAGATAGAAGGGATAAAAGAGGCTCCACAAGCTATTACTAGGTGTCTTGGCCTCACTTCTTCCTTCTAGGATCATGATTTGAGAAAAAAAAAACCCTTATGCAACAGAAAAGGACAGATTTCCATTTCCTTCATTATATTTAGAATTTGTTGTACTTAAGCTAGCATGAGTGTTTCAAAGTAGGATTTCATTTCCATCTCTTCTATCTTCATTCTTACAGTAGATAACATCCATGACTCCATGTTATTCAATAATTTATTCATGCATAAGGTAGACAATTAGTTCATTAAATTATGCTTTTCTAGTTCATGAGAATTATTCTTGTTTACATGACTTTTTGGAAATTACACATGTTTGATGCAGAGCAGGCACTTCAAAAGTAGATAGAGATCTCATAGCAAGAAACCACCTTCCAAATTCATTCACCCATAGGCATTCCTTGTTTTCATCAAAACTTTCACTGATTAATCATTTTAAATAGAAATTTCCTCAAGCATTTTGACTGAATCCAACCATATCCTAAACTTGGTTTTGGGTTATGAGTGATCCTAGGCCTCTTCTCACTCCATTCCACCCTTAAACCATTTTCCCTAAGCTTTCCATCACCTCCAACACCCATTATTTTTCCCACAGCTACATCCTGTAGAAATACAGGGAATCCTGTAGGTTTCTAGTACATCTTGTAGGTTTTCCTGTAGTGGCCTATTTTGAGGCCGAATTGAGGGAAAACCTTTAGGAAGCCTCCCAAGGTCACCCAACCATCCCCCAAAGCTTCCATCCATCTCCTAAACCTTCCAGCAATCAATCAGCACCCCTAAACTACTTGCCACATCACCAACAGAGATTAGTTTGCACACTTGACTTTTCATGAAAAGCATAAAAAGACTAAACATATTTCTTACAGTTCTTTACATGCATAGAAGTTGTGTTTGATGTTCTTAGCTTCCATGCTTGAGATAGTAGCATTTTTTTCACGTTAATTTAGCATCATTACAAAGCATAGCTCTTAGCAGTTAATTAGGAAATGATGTGCCCTAGCATTGAATTTTAGTTTCTTTCATTATTGCAATAGATCAACTCTCTCTTAGAGTAGGTTATTTTTCTTTCATCAAGGAAACAATCTTCTTCTGAATCCATAGATGTTTGGCTTGCAAACCCTAGTGGTCTCTCACCAACTAAATAGTGATAAAAGGCAGAACCATCACTTTTACTTGTGTATACAACACTGTCACCTCAAAGTTTGTATGAACGCTGGGTTGATAAAGTAAAGTTGGTAGCTCCAGGAGTTGCAGTATTCTTGCCGAAATACTCGCGCTCATCATTTATCTCAAAAGGAAATATGATGGTAGCTATATTATATTTTTACTGTATGTAGATGACATGCTTGTTGAAGGTTCTAACGTGTAGGAAATAAATGTGCTCAAAAGAAAATTGGTGAACTCATTTGCAATGAAGGATTTGCATGTTGCAAAACAAATCCTTGGTATGAGAATAACTAGAGATAGGAAGAATCGAAAATTAACATTATCTCAGAGTGAGTACATTAAAAAGGTGTTGAAGATATTTAATATGCAGAATGTAAAATAAGTTAGTATACCTTTAGCTAGCCATTTCAAACTAAGCAAGGAGGTGTGTCCCAAGACTCAGGAAGAAATGGCTTATATGTCTAAAGTTCCATATGCATCAGTAGTTGGAAGCTTAATGTATGCAATGGTCTTTACAAGACCTGATATTTCATGTGCACTAGGAGTTGTAAGTAGGTACATGAACAACCTAGGAAAAGAACATTGGATGGCGGTGAAGTGGATTCTGAGGTCTTTGAGAGGTACTACAAATCAAGCATTATGCTTTGGTGGTTCAAGCATTGCCCTATAGGGATATGTTGATGTAGATATGGCGAATGATAGAGATAAAAGGAGGAGCACAACAAGGTATGTGTTTACTATAGGTGGAACAACTATCAGTTGGGTTTCAAAAGTGCAAAGTGTTGTTGCACTCTTAACAATGGAAGTAGAGTATGTTGCTGCTACAGAGGCTAGTAAAGAAATGATTTGGTTACAAATTTTCTGGATGAATTGGGTAAGAAGTAGGAGTTGGGAAGGTTATATAGTGACAGTGAGAGTACCGTACATCTTGCAAAGAACTCTTCATTTCATTCACAGCTCAAGTACCATTTCATACGGTCAGTGCTGGAAGATGGATAGTTGAAGTTGGAAAAGATACACACTAGCCAGAATCTTGCAGATATGTTAACAAAAGTTGTAACCAGGGAGAAACTGAGATTCTGCTCAGTTTTAGTTGGTCTTCAAGTATGATGAAGAAGATGAGGAACAACGAGGTCCAAAGAGGAGCCATTGTCCAGTAAATTAAGCAGCGATGGAGTTGTTATAATTAGTCTCCAAGTGGGAGAATGTTGGGTATGGAGCCTGATTATCTTCTCTATTCAAAGGTATCACCACATTGGATCCCAGTTCGTAATGTGGCGGCAATGCCACCCATAATATTTTCACTGCAAGGGTGGTCCAGGGGGGCCGACAACGATCTTTAGGAGGCCCCCCCTAGTGAGGGATCAGGGGTAGTGCCCCTGAAGCTAAAAATAGATGTTAAATTGCCTTGTAAAATGTTGTAATTTCGTAGTCAATCTAGGTTGTTCATTATGTGGAGATATGACGGTAGAATTTATGTTTAATTTACGGTTTTTTGCCCTAGAAGGCAACCCATTGCTAGATATGATGGAATTGTATTGAGTTTATGTAGATCTTTATTCTGAGTGAGAAAAAGAAAGGATATTGTGTGAGAGAGAAGAGGGAATTACAATGGATCTGTCGTAGGTTGTATCTCTTTAGCTTTCTGGGTAATATAAAAGGAAGGACTGGTTGTTTCCCATGGACATAGCCCAAATTGGGTGAACCACGTATATCTGTGTCTCTCTATTTTTATGTGTTTTATGTGTTTATATTTATGCAATATATTTTATGTGTTCCATTTCTCTGTAATATATAATTCTCTAACAAAGATTGCTATGAGATTGGAAGCTTTCCCCATTCAAGATAAGAATCTGGGGGTGCAACAGATTCGGTCATAGTTGGCTAGCTTACATATGGAGTTGCAAAGCCTAAAAAAGGGAAAGGAAGTTTAGACTGAGGTTCACGCAAAAGTTTGCTTCTTGAAATGCAAAGGCCATGGTCACGATAAGGATCATTGTCCAGTATATACGAATTATGTTATTGAGGGAGGCCCTGTCCCCCTGAAGCCAGAAAATATCGATGGGTCGAGCACATGAGTAGAACCATGGTGTGCTATATGTTATGTTATAGGACAACATGTGAAAAATAATTGCATCTACTATAAAAGTTTGTATAGACCCCCAGTAGTTGTTTTGCAATTTTTGCAAATCTGTAGGTCATGATGAGCGTCATTGTTGAAATTATGAGTTAATGATGGATATAACCCCTACATATATAATGCAGGTAGATACATGTCCTCATTAATATGAGGGTACAACTATGACACAGAGGATTCCAAGGTCAAGGAAGAGGGAGAGGAGGAGGAGATGGAAGGGGTTGTGGTCATATCATCTGTTACAATTGTGGGGAAGCAAGTCATTTTGCACGGGATTGTCAGAATCCAACACATCTTTCCTGTCAATATTATCAACAATTTAACCATGTTATAGAAGATTACCTAGTCCTTATCACAAATATGCAAGACAATAAGACACAGACCCAACAACCTACGCAGAAAATCCATATGATGAGGTCGGAGCCTCACAAAGATGGGCCTAGTGTCAATATTGTTACGTGAAGCAGTATAGCTGCTGGAGAAGATAAGGGGAAACAACCAGAAGCCATTGTGTGGGTTTTCAAGGCTTTTGATAAGGATATGGGATTTGATGTAAATAAGGTGAAGGAAACATTTATGGAAGAAAAAAGGATCTTCATAGATGAAGGAGCTTCTACATCAAGGACTCAAAATATGGGAAAGACGGAAGATACCAGTGCTGCGTAGGAGGTAGAACCCTCCTTATTTTTTGCATCATTTTTGAAAACCTGCACGAAAATCCAAAGGGGTAGGAAGGAAGTAGAAGGATTACCATAATTGATCGATAATTTCACTGGTAAGAATAAGCCTATACCAAAACAAGGTGAAGCACATAAGGTGGGAAAAAGTAAGAAGAGGACTAGTCATGAAATGAGATTAACTGTACTAATTAGAGAATATGGAATGGACCAGGTAATTCTAGATTTGGGGTCTGATGCAAATGTCATGCCGAAGAAAACTTGGGAAAGAATGAGAAGACCAACACTACAGAAGTACCCTATCTAGTTACGAATGGCCAATTAGTAGAGATTATTCCTATAGGGCGACTACATGGAATGACTGTGAATATTGAATGGGCACACGCCATAACCGAATTAGAAGTCATCAGAATAGTGGACGAAAATAACCCATATCTAACACTTCTTGGAATTAGTTAGGCATTTGATATGAATGCAGTCATTAATCTGAAGAATAACAGTATGATATTTGAAAAGAACAAACTAAGGGTTATTGTGCCATTGGATCTAGCTGAAGGTGTGCGGTATACTGAACTAGTCTGTGATTATGAGGAAGACGATGACATTGACCAAATCTATAAGTTAATTGTGAAAAATGAAGATTATGTCAACCCGGATGGACAAATTAAATGATAAGGATAGCTCCTATAATTCAGATTCGGACAGGGAGCCTGAGCACTAGCAAAACCAATTGCATGAATTATCATCACTACACTACAACAACCTTACCAAATCGATATGATGTATATCCATTGAGGTGCATAATTTACCATATTATGATGGTTTAGAGGACGCCAATTTATTTCTAGACAAATTTGAAAGGGATGTACTAGAGGAACATCATTTCCAAGTGCTATAAATTGCACTGTGAGCTACACCTACCCGTTGGTGGGGCATGCATATGAACATTTTTTTATATTGGAAGGAGTATCGACGAATGATTAAGTTGAGCTTTGGGTACACTAATACCCGCATTGTAGAGAAATATAATGGGAAAGATGAACCGTGCAAGCACTTAACTTGCTAGACAAAAGCATGGGGAGAAGAACTGTAGCTAGAGTGGGTTCATATATTTTGTCACACTTTGCATACAAACTTGATGAACTGGTACCTGGAAACAGAGCTACAACACTGGGACACAGAATGGGATGTTTTGAAAGAAAGTTTTTTGTTGTGTTTTAGCTTTCAAGATGGATTTGAGTGTATAGATGAAGCACTGCAAACAATCAAAGCTGCTATATTTAAAATACCTAAAGAACCAGCTGAATGGGTATAACCAAATTAGGGTACACAACTGTGCCATGTGCTCAAATGCTACAATGTGATTGTAGAAGATGGCGAAGAAGATCCTGGGAACATCCAAATTCCTGAGTCTGAAGGACAACGCAAAGTCGAGGGACCTAAGGTAGAAATCCTTGATATGTTAGATCCCTTAAAGACCAAGCAGGTGTATATTGGATGAAAATTGTAGCCAAAGTTCGTGAACATAGGTAACTATTGGGATGAAGATACAATAGATAAGGTCACAGAGCTACTACGAGAGTATTAGGACTTGATTCCCACCAAGTTATCTAATCTAAAAGGGATAGTAAGGGATTTGGGAGTCATGAATATCACTTTGAAGTCAGATGAAAATCCAGTGAAACAATGCCGCTATCGATTAAATCCTAAATATAAGGAAAAAGTGCACAAGGAATTGGATAAAATTCTCGAAGCCAGGATCATTGAACCTGTCAAGGAATCGGACTGGGTTAGTCCCATGGTAGTTCAAGAAAAGAAAATGTAGGGAGAAATTTGGATATGCATAGACTTACAGAAGTTTAATGACGTGTGTGTCCACAATCCATTCCTTATGCCATTCAAGGATGAAGTACGAGAGAATGTTGGAGGACAAGAAGCATATTCATTCACGGATGGATTCTCAAGGTACCATCACATCAAGATTGCACTAGAGGACCAGAGAAAGACCACCTTCATGAATGAATGGGGTTTTTTTAGTATATAGTGATGCCTTTTGGGTTGAAGAACACCCCTGCAATATTCTCTAGGGTGGTAATTGCGACCTTCAAGAAATTTATCCATAAATTTTTTGAGGTCTAATTCAATGACTTGATAGTGTTTGGGTTAGTAAAGTGACATGTTGTTAGTCTACGCCTCATGTTGGATACTTTTTGAAAGCATCAGATAGCCCATAATTTGAAGAAATGCATATTCTACATACCCTACGAGATACTATTAGGCCATGTTTTTTCCAAGTAGGGATTGATAGTAGGCCTCGCCAAAATTGCAATAATCATCAATTTGGAAGCCCTGAAGAATGTTAAATAACTACGCGCAACGTTGGGCCATACAGGATATTATAGGAATTTCATAAAAGTGTATGCGGAAATCATTGTTCCTATGGAAAAATTACTGAAGAAGGATGCAATGTTTTGCTGGGATGAGGATTTCCAGAAAAGTCTCGATGTCTTAAAGGAGAAAATGGTCACTGCACCCATTTTAGTTTTCCCCGACTGGAAGGAGTTCCATGTACATGTAGACACATCGTGCATAGCACTAGGAGTCATTCTGACCCAACTAGGCGAAGGAGATATCGAATATCCAATAGCATTTGCAAGTAGAAAGTTGTCAAAGGCGGAAAATAACTATTCAACTACACAGCATGAACGTTTAACAATGGTGTATGCACTCCAAAAATTCAGGCACTATCTGTTGGGTGTGCACTTCAAGATGTATAAAGATCATTCTACTTTGGAAAACCTCATCAACAAGCCTGTGTTAGGGGGGAAGATTTGCATATGGTTGCTTCTTTTCTAGGAATATGATTTCCAAGTAATTGTGAAGTCAGGGTGCCTGAATACTAGTCTAGATCACCTATCGTGCATTGAGAATGGGGATGAGCCTACGAATCTAGAGGAAGGGTTGCCTTATGCATGACTCTTCACTGTTCACATTGAAGATGATCATTTCGCAGATATAATTCAATTGTTGTCCACAGGGACTACTCCTCAAGGGTACTTGACGCAACAAAAGAAAGACCTGGTGGTACAGGCTGCAAATTTCTCTGTTATCACTTGACACTTATATCAAATGGGCTCTGATGAAATATTGTGTAGGTATGTTTCGAAGTATGAGCGGAAAAGTATCCTTGAAGAATCACATGGAGGAGTAGTGGGAGGACATTCTGTAGGAAGAGCAACTGCGCAAAACATCCTACACATAGGAATTTGGTGGCCGATTGTGCATAAAGACTCCAAAATATATCGCCGAGCATGCAATGTCTTTCAAAGGATGAGGAAACCATCACAAGAGATGGATTTACATTGAATCTTCAAGTGACATTGTAGGCATTTGATAAGTGGGCAATAGACTTTGTTGGACCAATACAGTCACTAGGGAAGAAGATAGGAGCCAGATATATCATTACCACGACGAAATACTTAACCAGGTGGGTGGAGGCACAACCTATAAAATATTGTAGCACCACTACCATCGTGAAGTTTATCATTGATTATATCTTGTCTTGGTTCAGATGCCCTAAGATTTTTATGAATGATAGGGGCACACACTTCTTGAATGAGACAATTGTTGCATTTCTTGATGAATTTGAGATATATCATCAGAAGTGTACGCCTTATCACCCTCAAGCAAATGGCACAGTGGAAGCATTCAACAAAATTCTAGAAAGTGCTTTGACAAATATTTGCAACATGAAGAAAAATGACTAGGATGTGCGCATACCAGCAATCCTCTAGGCGTATTGGACTACCTGTAAAAATTTGACAGGACATATAGTGTTCCGACTCGTATATGAGAAGGAGGTTGTAATGCCCATGGAATAAATAGTTCCAATCTTATGGATTACACTAGTTATGGACGTTGTTGATCGTGATACCATGGAGGAGCGACTTGTGTAACTCATTGAGATGGAGGAGGATCTATTCTTCGTTGGATTTCATCAGCAGGTGTAGAAGGACAATGAAAAGGCATGGCAGGATCACCATATCAAACAATGCACCTTCAAGATCGAAGATTTAGTGTTGCTATATGACAGTAAGTTCAAAAAGTTCCTGGACAAATTTCAAATGTATTGGCTAGGTCCATATGTTGTGAAGTAAATTACAGATGGAGGCATAGTTCAGCTCGCAAAGATGAATGGAGACTTATTTTTGGGAAGAGTCAATGGGATTCAATTGAAGCTGTACAAGGGTGATCCCTCCCATGTGCAATGACCAGCTGATTATGGGATAGTGTTAGTGTTCCAGGAAGATGCAAGGGAATATAGAACTCTAAAATACACTGCCAAAAGAAAGGTTGGACAAGTAATGGGGTTGCGCGACATATCATGGGAAGGTGTAGAGGGGAGCTATGACAAAGGAGTTGCGATATGATAGTGGGTCCCACGTAGCCAGGCCAAAAAGTGACTATTGGAAGAACTGTAGTTGATTGGATGGAAAAGTTTTTGTTGGAAGGGGGGGGAGCATTTAAGATGCATATCTTTTTAAATCTACCACCAAATGTGCATTAATGACTAGGAATTGTACATAATGGTTGGATTTGAATTCAAACTGGTCTATAAATATGGCATATCACTCTGCATTTCAAAAATTTCCTTCTAGAGATTTTTCCTTAAGAATTTTCACCTTGCTTTGCGCCAAGTTAAGTGTCATATGTTTGAGCCAGATTGGGAGGAAATTCTTTCATTGTCAGAGTTCGCCAACTTGCCTAAGTGGAACCATAAGATCTTCCTTGAGAGAATGACTGCAACTCGCCCTAAGATAGAGCCAGTCCCACCTGAGACAATGATGGTCCAACCTATACCTATAAGATTCCACCGCACCTAGGTCACCCAGGCCTAAGCCATCTGCTTCTACGAAGCAAAAGAAACCTCAGCAAGTGTCGGTGTGACAATCGCCATGTAAAAATTCGACAGAAATCCGCCAAAATGGAAGAATGGATAAGTCCAAACAGATGATGAAGCCACTGAACGTGGATGAGGAAGAACTACAAAAAGGAATAGAAGAGATTGATGTTGAAGAGTTTGAGTCAATAAATCTACTGCTAAAGTACATACCACCTAGAAAATCCACCGCTAAAGTGCCAAAAGATTAGGATAATGTGAAATTTATGATTTCCACGCCATTGTTTCTAGAGAATGTGTTGTTTGAGGGCAACTTGTTGGCCTGAATACCGAATCTAAAAATGGAGGATTGGGACCTTCGGGACCATGAGAAACTTCCACAATTAGTGTCGAACAAGTACCTCAAAAAAGTCTACTATGAGGCGTCAGATGTCACGCGCCTTGAACCAATCAACTAGGTGGCTAGAGTTGGCGGCGCGGGGCTCCTAAACATGTTGTGGGTGTCGCACTTCAGTCGTACCAATATTAACACCATATATGTGCACCAACTGTTGATGCCAGGACACAATGGGTGCCTCTAGTTTGGAGAACCCATCTCGATCACAGACATGTTGATCCATCGTATAATGTTGCTACCATCCCAAGGATTGGACCCTATAGAGGCTTTTGTAGGAAAGTGATATGAGAAGAAGTTGGTGGACCAAATGAAGAGAAAATTTGGTCTATTGAAAATGTCATGCAGGTATTTTATCTAGTCTATATCAGATGGTGCGGTGCAGTTTGCTGCATAGATTTTAGCTAGTAAGATCATGAGAAAGTGTTGCATAGATGAAGTACCAGCACAAGTTGTTGTTGGCATCATGATACAGGTATCGTCCTTGATGGAAACTCACTCAGATGAAAGTTTACAATGCAGTAGGTCAACAACAAAGTATTACAGAACAGACTCCAAAGAATGAAGAAAGAGAGGTATACACTGGTTCATATTGTCTAAGGCATGTATACACATGGTTTAATAGAACAAAAGTAGTGTATAATGTATACACACACTTTCACAGGAGGAAAAGTGCATACATGTTGGAAAACCAAGTTTTTGGTCCAAGATATTTGATCCAAGGTATTTTGGTCCAAGGTAATTGGTCCAAGGCACTTGTTCCAAGGTATTAACCCTAGGTATTGGGTCCAAGGTTTTGAGAAAGGCCTAAGAGTATATAAGGAGGAGAAGATCATTAGGCCAAGGTGTGCAAGCAATGAGATTCTAAGGAATACTTCTATCTGAAGTATATATTATGTTGTAGGGTTATGTTTGGGACTAGATCTGAAATATTCACGTGCACCTTGAGTTCAACATTGGATCAAGAATCATGAGACTTGAAATGACTTACTCTTGAATGATCTGATATTGGGAGTGACCAGATCTAATGTTTTGCACCTGTTCTATTTGTTATCTATCATGATCTGGGTTTGTCTGAAGTCTGGAATTGCAACAAAGTTCTGAGTCAAAATTTGCAGATTTGTACGCAGGTTCATCTCGGCCAAAGCGCGTGTACACCTAGGTTCGACTCTTCCAATTAGAGTATACAAAAGAAAACCTTACGTTCAGATCTAATTGATCAATCTAATTAAATTATGTTGTTTTACTGTTGTCTATCAATGAAGTCCTCTTAGACTTGAACGTAGAACTGTTGTATAAGGAAATTAAGTCTATTTGATTAATTGATTGAGAAGGAAGGGTGATCCTTGTTGCTATCTATTTTGAACTCTGTAATATGACAGTAGATCTTCAGAATGTCATTGTTTGGTACAGTCTATGGTTCAGAAGTTTATGATTGAGTATCTTTAGAGACATATGCAGGTTGGGTTAAAGGAAGTAGCGTATACATGTAGGTTGGGTTCAACCAAGTAGCATATACACTCTAATCCATGATTTTTGAGGTTACAACTGGTTAAGAACGATGATGCAGGTTTCTAGGTTCAGCACAGTGTTCTGGTGTCAGTGAGCTGGTTGTTCAAATTAACTAAATATTGGTTGATGTAGTTTAAGCTTAAAAGGCTTTCATGGGCCTATTGTGAAAATTTGATGAAACGTGGCCTTTAGCTTGTGGTGTTGTTATCCAGGAGTATCCAGTCTCAAAATTCATGAAACGTGGTCCCTGGAGGAAGACTGGAGTTTTCTATAGGCTAGCACCTATGTACTAGTAAACATATTGGCTAGTGCAAGAGCTAGTGGGTTGTAGCTCCCTTCCAGTAGAAGCTAGAAAATGATAGAAGGTTGTAACCTTATGCAAGTAGAAGCTTGTGTACTAGTATGAGTTTGCACCAGTACAAGATTGTAAACAGATTTTCTTATTACTAAAATAAGACAGAGACGACAATAGTAGGTGGTTTACCCACATTGGGTTTCCACCTTAAATCTTGGTGTTCATGTGTGTTTCTTATGTGTGATCATTTATTATGCTTTTACTGCACTACATAATAAATCTTTGTTATACTGGTTTAAGCTCAACACATGATAAACTATCTAAATCACAAGTTCTCTACATATACACTGGTTTCCTTAAGCACAGTCGTGTGTACATGCTAGTTCACTTCATTGAAGTAGAATATATAAATCTATTTGGGAAATAAAATTATTGATCTCATAATACTGATTCACCCCCCTCTCAGTATTATTTCCAACAATTGGTATCAGAGCAGGTCCTTCAGAAGAAGCTTGATCGCTTGAAGGGAGATCCATCAACATGAATAATCAAGAAAGCATGGGATCCATCAGACCATCAATCTTCGATGGGAGAAACTTTGTTTATTGGAAAATAAGAACCATAACCTATCTACAATTGCTTGGAATGGATGTCTGGGAAATTATGGAAGGAGAATATACATTTCCAACATCAATTCCTACAGATACAGTAGGTAAAAAGTAATATGAAACCAATGCCAAAACTATCAACACTTTATTGGGAAGTCTGTCACAATCAGAGTTTGTCAAAGTCATGCAGCTCAAATCAGCCAACGAAATATGGGACAAAATCATTCTAAGCTACGAAGGAGACTCTCAGGTAAAAACGTGCTAAGCTTCAAAATCTCATAATTCAGTATGAACTATTAATATGCATAGTGATGAAAGCATAGCTAGTTACTTCTTATGTATAGATGTGGTTGTCAGTTGTATGAAGAATCTAGGTGAAGAAATTAAGGAAGTTACCTTAGTTGAGAAAGTTTTGAGATCCTTGTCTGCTAAATTTGAATCCAAAGTGTTTGCCATAGAAGAAAAATAGGATCTGTAGAATATCACTATGATGCAGCTTCATGGAATCTTAAATTCCTTTGAGATGAGAAAAGGAGGACCATCATATATGAGAGAATCTACATTCAGAGCTTCGACAAAAGGAAAGGAAGAACACAATGAATCATGACATATTTTAGAAGAAGAAGATGAGGTAAACTTTGTCAGAAAGCTTCAACGGGGTTCTAGAAGATTTAGAGGTAGGTTACCCTTCAAATGTTTTTCTTGTGGCAGAGTCGGTCATTATGCTTATAGATGTCCTTATAAAGATAAATTTGAAAAAGGAAAGAAATATGCAAAAGGGAATAGAAAACAAGTTGTGAATAAAAGGAGTTACTATACTCATGAAGATAATGATGGTTTATCTAATAGTGATGAAGATGAAACTAGACAAGATTACAGACTTCTCATGGCTTATGACAATGATAATTTTTGGGATGCTTTAGAAGAAGAATACCTTCATGAAGAAATATCTAAACTCAAAATCTATTTAGAAGAAAATAATATGATTATAGATGCCTTGACATACCAACTTGCTGAAAAAGAAAAACACAATGAAAAACTAGAATGTGAAATTGTGGGTCTAAGAAAGGATCTGGAGAAAATGAAATCTCTCAATCTTAGATTTGCTAAAGGATCATAAAATTTAAATGAAATTATCAAATTTCAGCATTCTTCTCTGACAAAGAAAGGTCTTGGATATACTGAAGAAGAATCTCAATCACAGAAGCAGTCAACCTCCACCAAAAGCTATCTTGATGTAGCAAAAACTAGTGAACAGTATGACAATCGTCAGCAAAGGCATAAATCAGATCACCAATTAAATCAAACTCAATTTACACCAAGGATAAATAGAAGCCACAACTAACCTCAGGTAAATCATACTTAATTTTCTCCAAATATGAATATCAATAGAAACTACAATCACTAGGTCAATAGATTCGATAGTCATAGGAACTTGTTTAATGGGCAATGTTTTTCATGTCATAATTTTGGACACAAAGTTGCTCAATGTGTTTCTTACAAAACCATCATGACTAGAGAAGCACAAAATCAAAGGAACGTAATAGAGATCGAGAAAGGTTCCTATAATAACTACTTTCTTCTTGAAAATGAAATAGAATGCTCAATCTGTAACAACGTTGGTCATGAAGAATCTGAATGTAGGAGCAAATTTGGAAAACATCTCAAAAGGAGAAAACTCCATTAAATCCTAAGATATGGAGAAGGAAAGAACCTCAAATAGAAAGATGTGGTATAGCCTTGTATGTAGAAGGACAAAAAAATCAGTGGTACATTGATAGTGGATGCTCAAAACACATGACAGGTGACAAAAAAAAACTTCACTCATATAATGCCTTAGAAAAGGAAAAGAATGTCTCATTTGGAAATGAAACTTCTGCTATCATAAAAGGTAAAGGCTCTATTTTCTTGAAAGAAAAGGTTAAAGATAGAAATGTTATGTATGTAGATGGTTTAAAGCACAACATGTTGAGTGTCAGCCAAATGTGTGATCAAGGAAATGAAGTGGTGTTTCAATCAAACATATGTGTTGTTTGTGAGCTTGATACAAGAGAGACCGTGATCAAAGGTACAAGAAATCCAAACAACTTATACATACTCAAGGGAGGACAACAACAGTGTTATCTAAGCAAATACGATGAAAACTATTTGTGGCATAGAAGATTGGGACATATAAGATTTTCTCAAATAAGAAAAGCATGCCGATTCAAAGTTTTTCGTGATCTTCCAGATATCAGCATCCCAGAAAATATAATATTCAAACCATGTCAATTTGGCAAGCAAACTAGAGTTCACTTCATGGAAAAGGAATGGTTAGCTAGTTAGCCTCTTGAACTTATCCATACTGATTTATGTGGACCATTAAGGAAAATGTCACCTCGTGGAGAAGAATACTTTATTTTGTTCATTGATGATTTTTCCAGAATGTGTTGGATAGGTCTTATAAATCATAAAGATGAAGCTTTTGAAAATTTTCAAGCCTTCAAAGCTTTGGTTGAAAATGAATCAAATCGAAAAATCAAATGCCTTAGATCTGATCGAGGAGGGGAATTTACCTCAGATGAATTCTTTGAATTTTGTCAACAACATGGAAGAAAAGGCAATTCTCCACTACAAGGACTCCTCAACAAAATGGTGTGGTTGAAAGAATGAACATAACAGTTCAACAAATGGCTCGAGCTATGCTAGATGAATCCGGAACTCCTACAACCTTCTAGGGTGAAGCTGCATTCACTACTGTAACTATTCTCAACCAAGCAAATGTTTGGGTAAACAACACTTAAAATCCACATGAACTTTGGTATGGTAAGACTCCTACTATAAAATACTTTAAAGTTTTTGGAAGCAAATGTTATATCAAAGGACTGATGAAAATCTTGGTAAGTTTGAACCCAAAGTAGATGAAGGTATTCTTCTTGGTTATTCTTTTAGAAGTAAAGGATATAAATGTTATAATAAAAGACTTGGAAAATTTATTGAAAGAATTGATGTTATCATTGATGAAGCATGCAAAAATCCAAACTAGATAGAATCAGTAGAAGATTATGACAATAAAGAAGATGGGGATTATTTTCCCACATCAAATCAAAATCGCATTGAAGAAGAAACACATTGAAGAAGAAACCAATGAAGCACCAAAAGAAGAGATAATGGTAGAAGAAAAGAATCCATCCAGGTATGTTCAGAAAAATCATCTAGAAACTCAAATTTTAGGGGAAACAGAGGCAGGTGTATAGACAAGAAGAACTATTACAGGGACCTCAAGCTATCTAGCATCATTGTCCTCCACCGAACCTCAAAATGTAAAATAAGCATGCAAAGATGAATGTTGGTTCAAGGCCATGGATGAAGAACTTGAGCAAATTGAAAAAAATAATACTTGGGAATTAGTTCCGAGACCTCATGATAAAAATATTGTAGGAACTAAATGGATATTCAAAAACAAGCTAAATGAAAATGGAGAAGTCATTAGAAACAAGGCGGACTTGTTTGTAAAGGGTATGCTCAACAAGAAGGTATAGATTTTGAAGAAAATTTTGCACCTGTTTCTAGACTTGAAGCCATAAGGATGTTTCTTGCTCTTTCTAGCTTTCAAAAATTCAAAGCATACCAAATGGATGTAAAATCAGCCTTTGTGAATGGAGATTTAGAAGAAGAAGTTTATATTGAACAGCCAGAAGGATTCATTCTTGGAAATTATACAAAACTTGTATGCAGACTCAAAAAGGCCCTCTATGGTCTAAAATAGGCTCCAAGGGTCTGGTATTACCGCCTTGACAAATATCTACACCAACAAGGTTTTACAAAAGGTTCAGCAAATAGCTATCTATATACAAAGATTGAAACTGATAAATTGCTAATTATTATTGTTTATGTTGATGGTATCATTTTTGGTGGCAATGAAGAATCCATGAGTTAGAATTTTTCTTCAGTAATGCAACAAGAATTTGAAATGTCCTTCCTTGGTGAACTTACCTATTTTCTTGGTCTACAAGTTCAACAAAATAGAGATGGTATTTTTCTCTCACAAACCAAATATCTCAAACAGATCTTGAAAAGGTATGGAATGGAATATTCTAAACCTATATGTACCCCAATGGTAACAGGATGCAGTCTTAGCTCAAATGATGAATTAGTAGCAGTACCTCAACCAACTTACAGATCCCTGATTGGCAGTCTGCTTTATCTAACAGGTACCTGACCTGACATCATGCATGCAGTAGGAATAATTGAAAGATTCCAAGAAAATCCAAAGGAATCACACCTTCAGGCAGTCAAAATAATTTTCAAATATCTTCAAGTAACTAAGTGCTTTGGTTTATGGTATCCTAGAGATGAAGATCTTACTCTTCATGCATATACAGATGCAGATTGGGTAGGAAGTGTTGATGACAGAAAAAGCACTAGTGGTGGTGCATTCTATATGGATTCTAGGTTAGTGTCTTGGCTCAGCAAGAAACAAAGTTCAATTGCTTTATCTATAGTTGAAGTAGAATATGTGGCTTCTGCATCTTGCTGCACACAACTACTTTGGATGATGCAAACCTTGCAAGACATTCATATCACATATACTCCACCCATCTCTATTCTATGTGATAATACAAGTGCCATCAGTATTTCAAAGAATCATGTCGTGCACTCCAAGACCAAGCACATACCCATCAAATACCATTTTCTCAAGTGCTTGAACAAAAGGTCAAATTGGAGTATGTTCCCTCCAAAGAACATGTTGCTGATGTATTCACTAAACCATTGCCTAGAGAAACATTTGAATATCTTAGAGAAAATCTGGGAGTAGTTGTTGCATCATCCTGTTGTTAAATCTATTTTTTGTAGAGAAAGGTTATTATACGCATGTTTCATGAAGTATAGTCGCGTACACATGTGGGTTTCTGTGGGTCAAGGAGTGTATATGTTTTTTAGAGAAGAAAAATAGTGGGGCAGGCTCTGATATGGGTGCTCTGTCTGATGTTGATGATTACAATCTATTGATATGCTATGTTCATTAATTTTTATCTTACTGACGAAGATGCCTTGATCATTGACTTGTTAACAATGCATGGGTAGCATAGGTTCAGGGGGAGCATTAGCCTTCACTCGCATTATGCATTGTTGGCATTATGGTTGCTGAGTCTAGCTATGGCTTCAAACATTTATACATTTTGTTACTTAAGTCATGTAAAAGTCTAGGGTGTGATATGTCTTCTCATACATTTGAATGAGTCCTATTGGACAAATGATGTAATTTGTATCCCCACTTTGCATGGGATGGATGATGTAATTATATTTCTACCATGTATAAACAATTGGTATATCCCCAATTGGTTGGGTGGATGAGTCAAATTTGGTATATCCCCACTTTGTTGGGAGAAGGATGTATGTATGTGTCATTGGTGATAGGAAGGTCATACTCACATAGTTGAGTTATATAGTCATGTTATTGTTTTGGAAAATATGTTTTGCAGACTCTGCTTATGCTCAGGGGGAGCATGGATAGTTTCAATGCATCTCATCATGTACAAAGGGGAGCTCAATCAGAGATTTAAGCATGTACTCAGGGGGAGCATGAACAACATAGGGGAGATAATATCTTGGTCTGCCCTTTATTCTTGATGTCAAAGGGGGAGAGTGTCTTGGTGTGTTGTTGCCATCAAGTCCAAAGGGGGAGATTGTTGGCATCATGATATAGGCATTGTCCTTGATGGAAACTCACTTAGATGCAAGTTCACTGTACATCAGGTCAACAACAAAGGATTACAGATCAGACTCCAAAGAATGAAGAAAGAGAGGTATACGCAAGTTCACTTTGTCCAAGGCACGTATACACGCGGTTTAATAGAGAAAAAGTGGCATATAATGTATTCACATACTTTCACGGGAGGAAAAGCACGTACATGTTGGAAAACCAAGTTTTTGGTCCAAGGTATTTGATCGAAGGTCTTTTGGTCCAAGGTAATTGGTTCGACGCACTTAGTCCAAGGTATTGACCCTAGGTATTGGGTCCAAGGTATTGGTCCTAAGTGGTTTTGGTCCAAGGTATTGAGAAATGCCTAAGAGTATATAAGGAGGAGAATATCATTAGGTCAAGGTGTGAAAGCAATGATATTCTAAGGAATACTTCTATCTGAAGTATATATTATGTTGTAGGGTTATGTTTGGGACTAGATCTAAAATATTCATGTGCACCTTGAGTTCAACATTGGATCAGGAACCATGAGACTTGAAATGACTTATTATTGAATGATCTGATATTCGGAGTGACCAAATCTGATGTTTTGTGCCTGTTCTATTTGTTATCTATCATGTTTTGGGTTTTTCTGCAGTCTGGAATTGCAGCAAAGTTCTGAGTCAAAATTTGCAGATCTGTACGCAGGTTTGTCTCGGCCAAAGTGCATATACATGCAGGTTCGACTCTTCCAAGTAGCATATACAAAAGAAAATCTTAGGTTCAGATCTGACTGATCTATCTGATCAAATTCTATTGTTTTACTGTTGTCTGTCAGTGAAGTCCTCTTAGACCTGAGCATAGAACTGTTGTATAAGGAAATTGAGTCTGTTTGATTGATTGATCGAGAAGGAAGGGTGATCCTTGCTGCTATCTATTTTGAACTTTGTAATATGACAGTAGATCTTCAAAATGTCACTGTTTGGTACAGTCTTTGGTTCATAAGTTTATGATTCAATATCTTTAGAGACATATGCATGTTGGGTTAAAGGAAGTAGTGTATACATGCAAGTTGGGTTCAACCAAGTAGCATATACACTCTAATCCATGATTTTTGAGGTTACAGCTGGTTATGAATGATGATGTAGGGTTATGGGTTCAGCACAGTGTTCTGGTGTTAGCGATCTAATTGTTCAGATTAACTAAATATTGGTTGATGCAATTTAAGTTTAAAAGGATTTGATGGGTCCAGTGTGAAAATTTGATGAAATGTGGCCTTCAGCTTGTGGTGTTGTGATCTAGGAGTATCTAGTCTAAAAATTCATGAAATGTGGTCCCTGGTGGATGAGTGGAGTTTTCTGTAGGCTGGAACCTACATACTAGTAAACATATTGGCTAGTACAAGAGCTAGGGGGTTGTAGCTCCCTTCCAGTAGAAGTTGGAAAATGAGAGAAGGTTGTAACCTTCTGCAAGTAGAAGCCTGTGTACTGGTATGAGTCTGCACCAGTACAAGATTGTAAACAAATTTTCTTATTATTAAGAGAAGACAAAGATGACAACACCAGGTGCTTTTTACCCACATTGTGTTTCCACCTTAAAACTTGGTATTCATGTGTGTTGCTTATGTGTGATGCTTTATTCTGCTTTTACTGCACTGTCTAATAAATCTCTTATACAGGGAAAATTTTAAGAACCCCCCCTAAATTTACATGTATAATAAATGGGCGAATCTCCATGGTATATAGGAAAAATGGAAGGCGATTTTATCAATAATATGATATGTATATATATAATTTTTTGGCGAATCTCTCACCAGGCATGGCGAATATTTTACTCAATTATAAAATCTTGTGTTTATTGAATACACAAATGAAATCATTGCATTTCTTTAAAATATCTTTTGAAATCAAAATTACCGAAATTACATATCGATCATCTAGTGGGTGTAAGATAAAATTCACCCGTGCCATTCACAGAAAGCATGAGAAAAAACCTAATACTATATATAAAACCAAGAAAAATTCAAATTCATCAATTCTATGTTCCTGTTTGCAATTAGAAAAATTCCCAAAATCTGTTTACTCCACTTCTAGGGACCTCGTAACCCCCTTGCCAATACACAAGTATGTTCCCGTTTGCAATTAGAAAAATTACCCAAATTACAATCTGTTTACTCCAG
This sequence comes from Pinus taeda, assembly GCA_000404065.3. Classification (NCBI taxonomy): domain Eukaryota; kingdom Viridiplantae; phylum Streptophyta; class Pinopsida; order Pinales; family Pinaceae; genus Pinus; species Pinus taeda. Next base: position 137,666 of record APFE030108671.1, read on the forward strand.
CATATGTTGGAAAGTTATAGAAGGATGACTAGTGCAATCAATCCATTCCTTTAGCCCTGGATTTGTTTCAGTTTAAAGCAGAAGTATACAAATATACTTTTCCAATGTTTATGCTTTAACCATTCACCTTAAGATGTTTTTACAATATAATTTCCTAAGTCTATTTAATATCTTCATTATCATAAAAACCAACCTATATCCATCTTAACTCCACATCTACCACTCTTAGCGGGATGAAATCTATTTATCCCTCTGAGCACTTGGTAGACTCAGAATTAAGATGGATCTAAGATAGAATTTCCCCTTTAAATAGTCTATGCTCACATGAATACCATGGGTCAATACCGTGGGTTATCATAAACCTGGAGCTTAAAAATTACTATTAGTATTTATAAAAATTAATAAAATTAATAGTTGATTTTTTTTATTTTATTATAACCAAGCTAAAATGTTTAACATACATTAAATTACAACATCCATTTTTACTCTTGAGAGGATCAAATATTTTTTCACTCTATGCTAGTTTGCATATCACGATATTTGATACCTTAGATCCAGAGGAAAGATGAATCTATGCTGGTTTAATTCCCCCATTTAAATAGGCTACATTCCAAGTGAATACCATGGGTCAATACCATGTCCCATTTTGGTGAATACCATGGTCAATACCATGCGCCATTTTTATTTTTATTAATACTAATATTAGGGTTAATAATGTTTTTTTGCATGGTATTAATATAAAAAAATAAAAAAATGTTTTATTTGTTTACCATACCTCTCGTTTATTTATATTTTTATTAATTTACCATACCATTCATAAATACAAGGTGACTTATGGAGTAAATATAAAAAAATGTTTTATTTTTTTACCATACCTCTCGCTACTCTTTCTGTAACCCTCAACTCTTCATATTTGAATAGCTGATACATGGCCTCCTAGGTAGAGTTGCGGTGTCTGGGGTGCATGTGGTATCGGAAAATAGTGCAGGCAATTCTGCGGCCTCAGGGGGAGGAGTGACTAGTTGTTGCTAAACAATAAGTTTCCTTTTGGATTTGGTCAACTGACACATTTTTTTTTTAATTATGTTTATTGGGACTAACCTACCAAAAGAAACACAAGAGTGAGGAGAAACTAACACTTAGAGAGAATAACTTTGAGAAAATAATCGATTACACCTGAATCCAAGATTTTTATGAGTGAAATCTTAGGAAACCGTTAGCAATAATGAGGATGTATATTATATTGAAAACCTTAAATTCACCACGATTTGGTCATATTTTGATAAAATGTGAATTCACATGGGATAAATTACACATCAGCGTATTAGAGAACTTTATCGGTGAAATTTCATTATCGCATCGTTAAAATCTACGATATTGTTTACTTCTAATAAGCTTATAGTGCATAGAAGCTTAAAGTTACAACCAAGAAGAATTATGAGAGGTTTTGCATCAAGGTTTTCATATCGGGGGGTTGAAAAGACAACAGTCGATCAGGAAATATTGATATGACAGTTGCTAAATGAGAGGTAGGTAGTATATTAGAGATCAGAGATCAGAGGTGAGACGAATATTGGAGATGACCACTATTGTATTGGCGGGGTCGCATATCTGAGAATGTAGTGGGAAGGGATATTAGAAATCGAAGGATCAAAGGATTATACTTGGATATCAAAATGAAAACACCAATATGGAAACCCCAATATGCTATGTGGCAGCCTTGGAGGGTCGGGCCTTTATTGTTATAACATAAAATAAAGCACTTTTATTATGTTAAGGCTTAGGCCTTAGAAAACTCCATTGGGGAATGTAATCGAAGTTTTTCCTAAGGGGAAATTTTGGAAATCTCCGATAAAATGCTTTCGAAGAGAGTCTAAAGTAAAAGCCAATGTTTAAAGGCTTAAGCTATGATATTTGAGTCCTGATGGGGGAAATCTCTAGATTCAATCAAGATTTTGGAATAATAAAGCTAAGATTACCTTGTTTGATTTTAATTCTATGGTTTTTATCCTCTAGTATTTAAAAGGCTCCCCATTATTGATTAGTTCTGCTATTAATTATAATGGGGGTTTGTTGAGTAGTACAACACTTTCGTCGCATCTTCTCTCGAATTGTTCACAAGTTATACTGAATTTGGCCCTGACCAATTTAAGCCATAAACACTCCTAGGGGCATTCCCACCTATGATAGAGGATATATCTCTAGCCACAGGAGCCCCGATGTGTATGATGAGTTCATCAAACATCCCTCAATATCATGAACTAGTTTCGAATACCAATAATAATGTTGTTCCTAATCTTTCTTTCTTACCATATGTTATCACCCAAACACCCTTGTTATTCCCCCCATCTGGTTTTATCTCGCACAAATTCATAAAAACACTGTCGTTGCCCAATATGGCTTTGGTGATACTGGTATGGTATGTGGCCTTTGAGGACATGTGATCAAGCTCAAGTATCACTGCGATAAGTGTCATTAGTATACCTTCTTAGGATAACACCCCACAAAAAGAAGTGCCTGCACCAACACTAGACGATGCCAGAAAAATGGATAGTAAAAAAGGAAAGAAGGAAGAAGCTTCAAACACTCCCTCCTCTAGGGTACCTATACTCTATACTTTGCGTGAAGTAGTTGGGCATCCCACCAATATGTTCCCTGAGCTAAATGAGCTGAAAACTCTTCTGCATGCCCCAAAAGCACTAGTAAACCCGCCTCATCCTACTAGAGAAAAGAGAACACCTATGCATTATAAAGCATTGTGTACCAACCATGCATGTGCCATATGCGCGGAATATGGGAATTACACTCATCATTTTCTGAAAATCCGTTGATATCGAGATGCTTTAGTGGCACTTACCCAAGTCAATACCCTATTACTACCAATAGATGATGGGTCTAAAACCATTTTTTATGTTATGAGGGAAGAAGATTTTTACTCCTATCCCTCTTCTGGTCCCTCAACCTCCCACCATGCTTGAAAGAAACTAGAATTAGTGACACCCCAACATACTTCCACATGCACTTTATGTGATGAACTGGACCATTTGATAAACTAATGTCCTGAATTATTAACCAATGTCCCAGATTATGGGCTTTCAACCAATTATATATGGTTACCCACGTTGACCAAAGAAATCAACCTAGGCACATACGTCATACTCACCAGATTTGTGTAGGAAACCATAATATGTGGCACTGCCCCCATCTTCCCTGATTATGCTATATTCTGGGATTCATGCGATGATTCATCATTGAGAATTTTGATTTAGTTGGATTAGATATTGAATCATTGGATCATGCCACAACACAAGGAAATGAAGCATATAGGTCTATCTTATGTGTGTTTAAGGAAAAAAGGCTTTCAGTAGTTCAGTCACATCCTGATCAACAAATATCCTCTTGCCATCATATGTCTATATGAGGAAAAAAAGCCAAACAATCTCAAGCCTCCTTGACAAAATATCACCCCTCACATGTGCCCTATGTGATAGACCCAACCACCTGGTAAATCAATGTCAAGAATTGGGAAAGATAAAAGACGTTTTTTACTTGTTAGTCCACATCCCAAAAATCCATCTCTCAAACCAAGAGAGATTCACATGTTATTATTCTCATATATTCTCTCAAGCACATCATACGCATAATTTTCAGTACCTTCCACCTTTTAGAGTAGTAAGAGCAACATCGAGGTGAACCCACACTAGGAAGTCACCTCATGTTGATACTAAGATCTAGAGTTTGTCGGCTCCCAGGATTTCCCCACCTCATGACACCAGTTAAGAGTCATCATCTCACACTATGGATGATATTTATGCTCACACCATTTTTAGTGTTAGTACTAGTCTTGCATGCAATATCTGCACCAGTACCTCTCATAGTGTCGAGACATGTTATTTCAACAACTTAGGATTCAAAATCAAAATCTTCATGAGGAAGAAAAATTTTCCCCTCTGACACCACCCAGGGTACAAAAAATTCCTCCCACTCATTGTCAACCTGCTAGTATAGAAATTCTACCACCATCTAATGCTGACGACATGTAGAATCACATACAATTTATTTCCTCATCTGTAGGAACCGTGATTTATGTTGTCTGATCATCAACTTCTGGTGTTAATGTTATTAAACCCACAAAATTAGCGGTACCTTCATCGATGGTTTAGCCCCATCCTATCTTCACAGTGTCAACTTTGCTAGGTTCTACGACATCAACCATCGAATTGTACTCATGCTTGTTGACCATCAAATCTAGGTATGAAGGAACCTAAATGTCCATGGGACACCATGCACCATTGTTCATGCTTTCTACTTGAAAAACATTTTTAGCTATTCATGCACCTAGCCTTGATATTTGCCTGATAGAATCAAAATATTTGTTGCCTCTATGATAGGTAGATTGGTTTAAGAATCCCATCCTGACACCAGATGCATTTTAGGAAGGGAACATGAAAAATATTTCACCTACGATTAAGATCAACATTTCAAACAAACCTGGCATAGTTGAAGAGATCTCGCTGGGAGAAACTTGGTCCCAGAACGAGATGACCTCATACACCACCCTATTCGATGAATATGGGGGTATATTTGCATAGGATTACTCTGAAATGCAAGGAATCATTCCCACCATTGCGGAACATTATATTGACACCTGGCTTGATGCTCATCCTCTTAGGAAGAAATAACATCAATTACATCCCTCTAAGGTAGAAGTGATCAAGCAGAAAATTAAGAAACTCCACAAATTTAGTTTCATCTATCCTATCACTTACACATCTTGGGTTTATAACCCTATAGTCATCACGAAAAGTAGGGCACCATACAAGTTTGTACTGATTTTCTAGATTTGAAAAAAGCATAACCTAAGGAAAATTTCCCTACACCTTTCATTGATCAAGTTATCGATGCTTGTGGAGGACTTGAGGCCCTATCCTCCATGGACGGGTTCTCTAGGTATAATCGTATTCAAATTCACCACATTGATCAGTATTACATGAAATTCACAACCCCATGGGGCACATTTTCATATCGAGTCATGCCCTTTGGCCTTAAAAATGTTGGGGCCACCTTGCAGGGAAGCATGAGTTATATCTTCCGTGATCCAACTCATCTCATTCTCACCTATTTGGATGACCTTACTGTATGATCCAAAAGGCGCGATGACCATCTGGAGGACCTATGCCTAGTATTTCAACAATGTAAAGAATATAACCCATACTTGAACCCTCTCAACTGTGTCTTCTAAGTTAATGTAAGATGACTACTAGGATTCATTATTTCCCAGCAAGGTATAAGAGTCGACCCTCTCAAAATCCAAGCCATTAAATAAATTTCACCTCCAAAATCTTTAAAGTAGCTCCAAAGCTTACAGGGTAAGGCCAACTCCCTATGTCACTTTGTTCCCAACTACACCACCTATACACAAGGATTCTTGCACCTGCTTTGTCAGGATATCCCTTTCCATTGGGACCAGGAGGCATAAGACTCATTTGAATCCCTAAAAGATGCATTATCTCATGCACCTTTGATTAGCCCTTCTAACCATAACAAGGAATATACCCTTTACCTCTCAGCATATGAAGTAGCCATTGTTGGGGTATTAGTCCAAGATGGACCTAATATTAGAGAAAACATAATATACTATGTTAGCAAGAACCTCTTTAGGCCTGCTTTGAAGTATGAATCAGCAAAAAAATCATCCTTAACCCTCATCCACTTGGTACAAAATCTTAGAAATTACATAATAATATGAACCACCATTGTAATAGAAAATATCAACCCTATGCAATACTTCCTCACTTATCATATCATGAACCATAAATACACTTGATGGGTCATTATTTTGCAAGAATTTGATTTTCAATTTGCCTCCCCCCAAGAGAAAGAAGGCCCTTATCCTCAGCGATTTCATCACTGATCTCCCAACAGAGGCCCAAGGATCCCCCTTTAATGATACATTCCTTGATGAACATATGTTCTTAGTATCAATGAATGACCCCTGGTATGACGAAATCCTCCCCTTTTGACGAAATCAAAATTTCAAACCTCAGCTTACTCAAAATGATCAAAGGCGCATATGCCACCAGGCTCGCCCATTACCTCCTTCTGGTCGATATCCTCTATCGACGAGGAATCAACACCATACTTCCTCAAGGCCTTACTCACGAACAAGCTGAGCAAGTCTTAAATGATTTCCACAGTGTGGCTTGTGGTGGCCACATCTTAGGGATGGCCACTGCTCAAAAAGTCCTTTGTGTTGATTATTTCTAGCCTACCATTTTCCATGACTATATTCAAGTAGTTAAGAGATGTGAGTGGTGCGAAAGATACACTATTACAGATCCATTTGCACACATCAACCCAAACTTGTAGGTTGATACTATTAGGGCCCACCAACCCCTAATACAGTTGTTACATGCCCTAAAGAAGGCAACCATCAGAATGCCTAGCTTCCCAAGAAGTTCCATGACTCAAATCATCCAAAAATTACCTCTAAGAAGATCAGTGCAAGAAGGCCTGCATTAGGGTGCACTGCAGTGCAACCCAGTACACTAACAAGGTGCTTTGTAGTGCAGCCCAGTACACTACCAAGGTGGATTAGCATAGGTAGATACACTACTAGGGTGCACTTCAATGCAGCCAATGCACTGTTAGTGTGCATTGCAGTGCACTTTCTCCCTCTTTGGTCTGCATTGGGCAAATTTGAGTGAATTTCTCTGGGGGTTTGAAGATTCCTTATCCATTGGAAGCCTCTAGAAGTTTCTCAAGGCTAACCACTCCTTTGAGTTCACATTTGGATGAGGAAGGGAGTTAAGGAATATCAATCCCCTATCCCTTCTTCCATGTAACTATTTTCTAAATTTAGAAAGGCATTCATTATCACCATTGATGGCATAACCTCCTACATTCACCTATAAAAATATCACTCATCTAAGAGAACAGGGGGGCTGAAGATGTTAGAGAGATGCTATTAGTATGAGTTTTGGGCTGATTGCAAGTATTGTATTAGTCTTGAAGTGTCTTTCTTGTCATGAGGTGAAGAGGATGGGATTGAATTGGAAGAGTGTCACTGGATCGAGCATATATGGGTTGTAATTCTTCCTCTTATCAATAAAGTCTTCAAAACTTTTTCCTTATTCTTCTGTTATATATTGATGATTTCTTTAGAAGATTTGTCATGTCATTAGAGCTGATTATCTTTAACGATTTCCCTTTGATACCTCTTAATTAAACTTCCTTTCCTTTCGAAACAAATTTCAAGAAAAGTTCTTGAAAATTAAAATTTATCATACCCAAATATGTAGCCATTAAACTCCTAGTACAACATCAACATGACCCATTGGAATGGAAAGCATTGGACTATTCAAAAAATACTCTCCCATGGACAACTTGATATTATGGCACTTTCCAGAGAAATTTATGGTTCCTCCATTTGCAACCATCACTTGACACTTTGGTGCCGGATATAGGAAGAAACTCATTTCCTTGGCTATCTTACAATGAATACAATTATGGGTAATTCCTGAACCAATCAAAACTATTACCTTTTTCTTCTCGATATGTCCCTCTATCTTGATAGTTTGAGGAGTGGTAATTTCAGCCAATGCGTTACAAGATATGGTCGAATTCATTTCTTCATTCTCTAGGGATTTTTCCTTGTGTGTATCCTCTTCTTTTTATTTTTCTTGTTCCTTGTCTTCCTCCTCTTCACAATCTATGTAAAATAATTTCTTCTCAGCACACTTATGACCTTTAATGCATTTTCTATCACAACTGTGACAAAGCCCCTTTTTTCTTTTTTCTTCCAATTTTTGTGGGGTCAAACTTGTAGGTTTCGGAAGGCTAGGAACAATAACACTTCCATGTTTATAGTTGTGAGTGGTAGGCTTCCTTGTTGCCATAATTTTTCTTTCAATTTTTCTTGCCAACTGAATGCCTTCTCCAATGAATCATGTTCCCAAAGGCAAACCTCATGTTGGATGTTATCCTTTAAAGTCCCTATGAACACATCAATCCTATGCTCCTCTGGAATATCTTTTACCCTTATATTCAATTTTTGGAAGTCCTCCATGTGCTCCACTATTGAACCCTTTTAGTTTGAGATTTATCAATTGGCTAAAAAAGGTGTTTCTTTTGTATCCTCATATTGTGTTATCATTTCTTCCATAAAATTTCCCAAGCGAATTTTTTTTTATGAGATCAAAGCCATTGATACCATACAAACTAATTGGGTTCCAAATATAAAGTTGCAATGTGTACCTTTTGTATGCTTTGCATATTATGGAGATCAAAATATTGCTCCATATAGAGTATCCATGTTACGGGATCCTTGCTATAAAACTTCCCCATATCGATATTTGGAACATGGTGGGTCTTCAATCCAACACTAGAGTCTATGAAATCATGACTAACATTTCTTTTGTTCTCATCATGAGTTTCCTTTACTACACTTTCGCCATTAGTAAACATTTCTTGTAGCAACTTTGTCAAATCTGTCTTCAAATCTTCCATGTTGCCTTTAAGTTTTGCTTCTATACCATCCATATTGGCTTCCATGCCATCCATATTAGCTTCCATTCCATTCTTTAAACCATCCATCTTAGCTTTAGTTAATTTTTGTGAGAGCAAAATTTGTTGCACTTGGTCTCGTAATTTTGATATATCATGTTCATTTCTTCCTCTTCTTCATGTTTCATAGTAGAGATTTCAAGTTGCTTACTAGGTGTTTCCATTTTCTTTCTTCAAGTAATCAATGAATGATAATTACACTTCCCAATGCCCTCTAAATCACTTCAAGCTACTCTCTCAAACAAGGCTTATGCAAATTTTAAAACAAAACTACACACCTTTTTTTGTTTTCCTATTTGTATGAGCTTGATCTTGAAATACTAGTAACTTTGTAATTTCAGATCTCCAAGTTCTAAAATTTTGGCTTATGAAATCCCTCTAAGTCTTCTTTCCAACTTTGCAATTACTATCACAATTGAATTTTTGAAGAAAGCATTATGTCCAATCTCCCGCGATGACCTAATTATAGACTGGTTCAGTACAGAGAACTTGTATGACGTGCCACATGTCACTTTTTTGACCTTAGGTTCTACAAATGATACCCAAAGAACTACATTCCGTCTTCTTTCTATCACATTTTACAAATTTTGAATCAAATTCTCAGGGAGAACTTTATGACTGTTTTCCCAAGGTAACCCATTTGAGATCCAATTTGGGAGCCTGCAAAACTATAACTTCCTCAGTTCATATATCCGAAAAATTAGTGAGAAAATATCTGAAATACAGTCATGTGGTTCATCACGATTTATTCTCAAATGGGTTTTATTTTCAGCTTCTGAATCTTAGTAGAAAAAACGTTATAGCAAAAATTCCATGATGACCTGTTTGAAGTAGCGAAACCTAGAATTCAAAGCTATGATACCAATTGTTATGCAACCAGCTCAAAAAATAGAAGAAAGAGTTAGATCAATGACTTAAAACATAGCCTCTTCGAGGGGGAAACCTTCTTTATATTACACAAATGAACAATTTTTGGATGATACAAATGACAAGACCTCCTTTCTATATATAGGAGTCTAAGGGGTCACAATATAATGAGAGGAAACATAACAATAACAATGTAAGGGCAAAACAATAACAATAGTGGGCTTCTATGGGGCACAATAATAAAAATATGGGGACAACATGGGCACAAAAATAAAAATAAGGGGTAGAATGTCAATAATAATAAGGGAATACACTAGTGTTATAGGGACCTAACAATTTATTCGTCACTATTATCACATAACATTTGCCATTGATGAGATTTATTAAAAAGATGTCAAGTTTATATGGACTCATGAATGTAACACATATTTTGAATTTCTCAAACAAAAAATGGTAAAATATCTTATAATAATGCTTCACAAATAGACAAAGAAGTTTCATGTTCATGTTAATGTCATGAACATTGTAGTCGGGGCCACTTTGGCTCAACCAAAAAATCAGAAAATTTGCCACAAAAGGGCATACATTAGTGATCTTAATAAATATAAACAAAATTAATAAATGACTAAAAGATACAAATGGGTAATGATTTTTTCTATACAAAAATTATAACACTATTTTCTAGAAAATCCATTTACATTTTTCAAAAATCACTAAGGTTTGAAATACTTAGAGAATAAACCAATTCATTAATGAAAAATATATTAGTGGCAATTTCAGTTTCAAGGATTTGAATTCACCATTATTCTTTTACTAGGTAAAAGTAATGTAGGATTGGATCAATTGTCTTAACACATAAGGGAAGAACTGATAAGAATCAATTATGGTTTACTAGATGCACACCTATTTCGAATTGTGGAAATACCAAATGACATAGATAAAATTGAAAAATTATAAAAATAAGAAAAAGTACATAAATATATTTTGGACAAGAAAAATAAACTCTTGGCCATGTAATCCACACCATTCACTCCAAAGGATGGGTATCCATATGATCTATGACTAGATGATGTTCTTTGATGATGTCTCATAGTGCATGAAAGAGAATTGATACTATGTGAAGCACATATAGGGGGAATAGGAGGAAACTAAAAGATGGATACAATGGGTTGGAATATTCTTCAAGCCAGCCTTTGGTGGTTGGATTTATTCTTTGAGTTTTGAAATTATGTAAAGAAATGAAACATTTGTCATTAAATGGAATGACCATTATGGAAATATGAGATGTCTCTAAATTTAGTAAACCCATGCTTACCATTTGAAATTTGGGATATCATGTTGGAAATATTGTTTTCAATGATGTCAAAGATAGGGTAGACTACAAATATCTAATATAAATATTTCAATATTGATATTTATTTTTACTTCTTGTGACTAGAAGAATTCATTGTTGCATCAATTTTGTACTCCTGCGACACAAGGTCGATTTGACGATTACCACTATAACTTCTCGGTTCTTATATATGCCCTTCCCACAAATACATGTAAGGCAGTGGGATTCAAACCTTGGATCTCTTGGTACATAACACTTCATTTTCAGATCACCTTCCAATTGAGTTGACCCCCGGGTGATTGCAAGATGGAAATTGTTTTAAATGTTGTTTTTGGGCTCTTGATATCTAATTCAGATTCCCTATCCTTGAATGAATTTTTATTCTAAATACCTAGCCTAAATGAGAGAATAAAATATATGTTTGAATATATTATTTTGACACCTTCCCAAAGATATATGGAATTCCCTCTAAGTCCATAAGAATGAGGAGATATGAAATATTCTATCAAGTTGGCGTAACTAGGAAGTACAAGTTGATTGAAACAATTTTACAAGTTGGGCCCATAAGTAAACATAGAAATAATTTAAATACATGATACATAATTGCATTTTAATATCATCCAAGAAAGAAGATATCTAATGTGGACAAAAAACGGGGGGGGAATACTCTTGGGGTTTCAAAGGTAGAGGAAAATTGTGATTTTTGGAGTCATCTTAGAATTTTCACACTACAAAAAAACAAGCAATTTGGGCTAGATTTAGCACCAAATTTTAGTGCATTTTTTTCTCAATTGGGATGAGCAGTCTAGCGCTCTGGGTCTATTGTAAAAATTTTAAAGCATAATTTTTTGCACCAAATTTTGCATCCTTTTTTATGCCAAATTTTGAATCATATTTTGCACCGAGATTTGCATTTGGCTTTACAACAGGTTTTTCTTCTAGTTTTGTGTTGTAATTTGTATTGAGTTTTGCACCATCTTTTTCATCTGATTTAGTGTCTTTTTTTGCATCCAGTCTGTGTTAGTTTTTGCATTTGGTCTTATGCCATTTTTTTCTTCTAATTTTGTACTTATTTTGACATCTATATTTGCACTAGTTTTTGTGTCTTTTGTATCCATAAAAGACCTATAGATGGCATTTAGCTTCTATAATACTTAAGGCTCAAACTATTCTTCAAAGTCTTTATCCCAATCACATCACAGTTTTTAAAAGAGAACAAACATAAAAACCACAAGAAAATGTGAAATGTGATATAATTTGAACTCGGTGGAATATTAAAACTATTATAAAACTACATTCGGGTCCAACGTATCGTAAATATCTATTTAAGGAAACATGCTCAAAAAGGAAAAAGGAATGCCACTCATCGCAAATCGCAAAACATTAAAGAAACTTTGACTTTCTCTATTCATAATCTTCGATATTACGATTTGTGATCTTCCTGATTTGTGATTTGCGATCTTCCTTATTTGTGATATGCAATCTACCTGATTTGCGATTTATGCAATTTGTAATTGGCGAGATTTGGACTTTGTGATTTGTGATATTCTAACTTATCGTAATCGCAAGAATCAGTATCATGCATAATTCAAACCAATCGAAAATATCAGTTTGAAACATGTGATGTAGTATTTTGACAAGGCATAAAGAAAATCTTGTGTGAGCCTTAATGCATAGTTAATGAGGTTTAAAAGCATTTATTCATTTAATGGCTTGAGATGATAGATATATTTCTTATTCGTGTTTGAAATAAAGGCTCCATTCTTACATACTTTCAAAATTTATTTTGTGAATCATGCTTTCACTTACATTTACCGCTCTCCATTTTTCTCTTGTTTTCTCCATTTGCATGAATTTCAGGAAATTTTCAAAGAAAACAATACTCGCAGAAATTGTTAAGAAAGGAAAAAGACCACAGAGGATATTACATTTGAGTAGTTAGAAATGCAACCACTATTCTTTGATACCACTTCTAACAAAGATGGCGGGACAACATCTTGGGAGGCGATGTACAATTTACTAGAGGGAGAAAACCGAAGGCCCTTGGAAACTAAGGCAACAATAGATGCCACGGCTTCATCCGATGCTTCTTACTTCGATGCAGCATGCTCTTTCCTACAGAGGATTGCTGCAAGAACGAAAATCTTACCATACTTAGATATGGTAAGATAGTTTATTGATGCAGTGGATGTTTCAGATAGAAGGTTCAGAAACTCCAGGAAGGGATCATTCAAATCAGAGAATTTGAGCCAAATGTACCATTTGTCACAGCCACAGAATATTTATGAAAAATCTTTTATTAATCATTTCTCCAAAGAAAATGAAGATCCAATGGACGTTATGCAAAATTGGAGGTTTGGCTCCAACAAGTTTAGATGAGAGAAAACTGGTATGTACTTGATCGCACCTCTATTAGCCACACACAATCTTGCAGCTGCAGTGTTGTGTAGGCTACTCGGAAAAGCTGATACCACAAAGTTTTCCATTGAATAGGTTCCCTTGATTGATGCAATTGTAAATGCTACCATTTCTAACTAGAGTACTATTTTTTTGGATAATTTAGCCATGGCCATTAGAGAATACAGGTGTAATAGAACTGTCTCCACTTGGGTTATCCCTCCCTTTTACATGAGTGCTTATGTCATGGATGCTATATGTTTTTTCTCACATTTTCCAAACATGGGCTAGAAATGGTCTTTAAAGGATCCTATACCCATCCATGTTTATCATAAAATACTATGGGAATCATAGTTTCGCTCCCATTTTTATAAGATTTTTCATGGCGTCATATTGCTTATTTAGCAGACCATTTTTAATATGAAAGCCCCCAAGATTTTAGAGGAAGAAAAGATATACATCTTGTCAACGGAAATATGGTTTGGTGAGGAATTGTTCACTTATATTAGATTTTTAGAGAGTATGACAACTCCCCATGTTCTGTCATATTATGTTTCGGATAAACTACTCGCACGAGAGATTGCTTATCATACAGTGGGTGATGGAATAACCAAAACCCTTTGTTGAGGGACAAAGTTCCCTAGGGTTTTGGGTCAACACCCTAGCAGAGCGAGGGTTATCTACAATAAAAAACAAGCATTCCACACAACCATGACACTTAAATAAGAAAACTATGCAAATAGAGGTGTACTTGGGGGTCCTTCGTTTGGGTAGATCTAGCCAGGGTTCAAACACTCTTGGAGTTACTCTCGATCCTTGAACCTACAAAATAGCCAATTCAAAGAAGCATAGCAATATATGGACCAAGTATCATATAGAAATGAACTTCATAACTTATTGAAAGATGGTTAGTTATACAATTGAAACAATTATTCATATGTAAACCATAAAAATAAAATCGTATGCATAAATAAGAATGATTTCGAGAAAAAGAAAAATGTTTCTTTATTGCAGATAACTAAAACAAAGCAAGGAATGATATCACCTTAATCTTCCTCTTTCTGGCTCCAGGCGGAACCGTCCTCGGGATCCATCCAATCCCAAGTCTTCAAAAGGCTCCTTCCATGACTCACACAAAGATATCTCAACTAGTGAAATGACATCATAACTTAAGGAAACAAGGGTTTCCTGTAGTGGGGGAAGTGCTGGAAGCACAAGGATCTTCAGACCTAATCAGGGATAATCTCAGTAGAGTAATTTTCTCTCTATTCTCTCCTCCTTTAGGCCTTCCCATTGAAGCCTTTTTATACTTCTCCTAAAGTAGTTTTTTAGTTGGGTATTCGTTGGGAACAGTTGGGCCATGGGCACTAATAGGTAATCAACAAGTAAAACCTCTGATCTCCACCTGAAATTAAGGAGTTTTAATTTTTTCAAGTGTTTTAAGACATATACACGGGTTGGGTATACACTGACTGCGCACACACACATTTAGCTCAGTGCAATGCCACATATAGGGAGTAAAACACTGTTTTTTAAGTATTTGGACGAGGTCTAGAAGGAGGGGTTGCCCTAAGCCATAAATGCAGCATCACAAATATCAAGGGTAATATTTGGAGCTATAATAGATGCCCCCTAATATATGAGGTCAGAAGGGGTACATGATAGCCAAAACGTATTAAGTGCATGGAAAGGAAACCTGTCAAAAACTGAGAAGGACTTCACTAGATTTCAGCCTGCCAAGCCACAAAAGGTGATAAAAAAGAAACACTATCTGAGGTGGGCATACCCATGCTCAGAGAAAGTAAAGCATGTTTGCAGATCAAGTACAAGTGGATCCACTAAGTATACAAGTATAGAAGACTGGAAATACATAATGGATCATTTGATCATGATCGAACAAGTACATGTCTAAATATCACATATAAGAATGTCAATGATGCTAAAGGATGAAGCTAATCACTAATATCAAAGACTGATCCCAATAGTACCAAATGAACGTGATGGAATAAGATGCTACTACACTACAAAATCTGGTGCCAACATATAGAATGTCACCATGAATGACTGCAACAATAAGGTGGAATGGTATCAACTAGCAGAAATAGGAGTATTTGTCAAGTGAACCAATGAATGCTGATGCAACTTGAGGTCTTCACCGACCGCCATGGTAAATTTCTACACAATGGGAATGAATGAGTTGAAGTCAACAATGTGAGAAATTGTTTGATTACCGTTCATTGATGTATACCGTTAACAAATGCGAGACTACTCACCGATGATGATAATGAGAGTCAAGGTACCCCAGCACAATCTAACAAGTGTGAATAAATGGTATGAAGTCAAACACCTGGAAGAATCTATCGATCAGGAGACAATGATGGTTTCCCACTGATGATAGCAAAGGATCTGCCACTAATGACTGCAAACCCCAAGGTACTGCCAAATGGACTCTAGACCTTTGCCCCAGAGCAATGAGTCATAGTCGATGGGAAAGGATCCACTAGAAGGAAGGAATTAAGGTATCCTTCATCAATCTAGCCCAAGTGTAACCCGCAGGCCAATAATGTTGAAGGAATCAGATGAAAATGATGTAGTAACCCGACTGAAGCAATTTTTCGGCGTACATAAGATGTGGCTAGTGCATGACAGAAACCCTCTGAACCAACCAATAATGAAAGCTAACACAGAGGTGAGGTATCCACCAATAGGGTCAAATGTAAACCAAGGTACTACATGAATCCCAATGTGTGATAATGTAAGTTGATGTCGAACACAAGGGAAACCACTCAGTGAAAGACCCATGATATTGATCGATGCTGAGCACAACGTGACATATCAATAATGAAAATAGGACCAGGGTGTGGCTCTAGGCCTGTCCTCAGAGCAAGATGTCATCATCGATAAGGACGAGACCCGCTAGCAAGAAGTCAATGGAGATCTTCTCAAACCGGCATGAGTAAAGGACCAATATAATTGATGTGATGATTGACAAGACACTAACAACCAGGGATGGCTGACTGAAAAATGAGTCAAGAGACACCGCACAGAGGCTGACCCGGGCTAACTTCCCTTGAACAAAAGCATGACTCAATGATGACCATGTGGCAGAATATGATGACTCTGCATAAGTTTTTCATGAAGGAGGCACGAACGAACTCTCCATGTGATTGGAAGAGATAACCAATCGGAGGAAAAATGACTCAATAACAAGGTTAAGGCATACCTAAGTCAAAGTAAATCCTGCCCAAATGGAGTAGAGACTTTTTTTTGAGTGCTTTGTTCAAGGGTGACACAAATGAGTCTAGCTGCCAATAATAAGTGGAAATATTGTCTTGTTCCCACTCTTTTTGGAATATATAATTTTTTTTGTCTTTTTCTTTAAGCTGGAAAAAGAATAAAAGAATGCTATAGTACAATGGAAATAACAAGTGTCGGTGAAGCAGATGATCTAGTTCTTCGGATTGGAACAATCCTATGCTCAATGTAGGGAGGCGAAAACTGGTCGAAGACACTCAAAGGTATGTTCCTTCCACGAGTCATAGGGTGTCGAGTTGTAGAAGTTAAGGGTTTGTAAGTTTCATTTTGTAGATGACATGGTCAAAAAGTGGCTTAAACACGAGTGCAAGTGAAGTCGGCTCAACGCCAAAAGGTGCAAATGGTCAAAAAACAATGCAGTAGTACAACTCAACACGAAGGAGCCTCTAGGTTATAAGGCCAGAAGGAAGCGGAGAAGGAAAGAGGAATGAGTCTTCATCGCATAAGTCATCATGGGACTATAGAGGACTCCTGAGCCTACTCAAAATCGAAGCAGCATGAGTAACAAATGTCAGTGTGGTGCTAACTATGATGCCCATAAAAAGGATGGCTCTACCATCATCTCATGATTTAAAGAATTGGCGAGTGAAGATGGTTTACAAACATAACATGATGGGATCAACCCTATGGCAAGTGCATCGATGAATGGAGGCTAGTATGCATAATGCAATGGAAAAATGGCTTCCCTAACCTATATGCCAATGAGAAAACGATACCTTCCATGACAGGTCAGCAGTAATGTAATCGACTTGAAACTGTCGAAAAGGCATCCAAAATGTCCTGAAAAACAAACCATTCTCGACATTCCAAGCTCCCAAGTTAAAAGTTACATGAGACAAAACAAAATCAAGTTTTGAAAAAATTTGAAATTTTCAAAGCTTATAAAATAGTTTTTTGACTCCCCATTGTTACCATTTGAGTTGAGAGCACAAGGAGTGGAGAAAAAGAAGCAAGCTTTGCCTTTTGCCGAATCCGACTATTCAAATCTTCCCAAAATCACTAGGTAACCCCCAAACTTGTCTTGCATCAATTTGTGATTGGTTTTAAGAATTTTAATTATAGTATCACCGTTGAATTTATGTCAAAAATTTTGTCACGTCATATATGCAGTTTGGATATATGAAACCTGCATATACGCAAGCCCTAAACGCAACTATGTATAAAACAAACCCGCATATACGTCATTTAAATTTTAAAACAAAAAACTAACGGTCCAAACTTTTTTTTTTCTTAGGATGCCAATCACCTGGATGGAAATGGAGCATGCCACTGTTGATGATGAGGTTATGAACGATCAATAGGCTTTGGATGCCTTAAGAGGATGCGGTTTGCTAAAAAATTTCAAAATGCCAAATATGAAGGCAAATACTCACTTTCTCGAAATGCTCATTCACTACTGGAGCGTCAAGGACGACCCATTCATGATTGATCAAATTCCACTGATGATAGAGATTAAGGATATCTATTTTATCACAGGCCTTTCCCGAAGGGGAGAGGTAGTACATTCTATGGGCTGATCACAAAGTAGCCTCTCTATTGAGGACTATGTGCATATCTATTGCCCAGGCCATCCAGAAAAGATTGGAAGCCAAATTCCAATTAAGCATGTAGAGAGTTTGTCATTGAGGATCATCCTATTCACTATAACGAAAGTGAATGGATCAGCTTCCTTACACTAGGCTTCACAACTTGCCATGAGCTTGGTGGTAGACTATCTCACCACAATATTTGATTGGTGTACTCCTCTTCTCACCAAATTCAAGAGTCAGCTATCATCTATCAAAAAGGGCCAGACCAAAAAATTTTGGTATGGGACCATTCTATGTTCCTTCTTTCTCAAGAAGGTCCCAACGCTATGCCCTAGAGTACTAGTTCCAATCTGTAGCCCGCGAGATCCACAAATGGGCAGGTGGGTTGATCTGATGAAACGACTATGAGGTGGGGATGTACCACAGACAACTTTTGACAATGATTTCTTCTCCTGGTGGGAGCAGCAAATCATCGCAATGGATGATTACCCCTATGCTAGCTTGGACTTCTAGGGAGATCTTGATATAGCATTACCACCAGCTACAACATGAGGCAATATAGGTAACAAATGTTTTTTATTTTATGTTTTTTATGATTTTTCAAATGTGAAAATGAACTTAAAAAATATTTTTGATGGGATTCAGATAACTAATGTAATGATCATATTCCAAATATTGGGCCAGTATGACCAGATGGTTTCCCACGGCATGGATGTCGCAGCCGAGGTGCCAAAGAGGCAGTTGCCGATATAGAGTGGGTCCTATACACACTTCATCAGAACTTGGTGTGGTTAACTCACTAAGTACCGATGGCATCAGTAGAGGATCTCCCTATAGACATGCAACATCACATGGTTGGAATGCCACAGGATTGGGTTCAAACTCTTAGGCGTGTGGCTAAGGATGTAGTCGCATACTTGGCTGCTCATCCTAAGCTGAGTCTTAGGTAGTCTAGATGATTATGGGTTTGAGTCCATTTTGGATATTATTTTTGGATATATAGTATATATAATTATATATATATTATATGATATATAATATATATATTCAGTTTCGACTTTTTGATGCTTTATTTTATCGTGATGAATGAATGATGTGCCAATCTAAAGCTTGATTAGCAATAGAATATGCCAACCAATTATGAGATCTTGGAATGTGCAAATAAGTAATGTAAGTAAATGATATTTGTAACAACCTCACCCTTAAATATTGGTGATATAAACATGGATCCCTTACTCGATAAATTTTATTCAATTGTGACACTATCAGTTGTGAATCAAGATAGACTACCAACAAATTGATTCCATAAGAAATAGCTTTGGATAGTAAATTAATGACAGCAGTATACTCAGCCATATTATTTGATGCAGGACTAATGCATACTCCCCTTGACACCATCAACTGACCAGTTGGATAGTAGATCACCGAAGCTGCAGAAGCGAGGTTCCGAGTGTGCGACTAGCACCATCAGGGAATCCAGAATAGACCAAGTCATCCATCAACACTTGCCACAGTAGATCAAAAAGTGTTGATATCAAAAAACTCCCTATGAGATATGTACAAAAATACAAAATATAAAAAGAAGCCATTGCCTAGCTACTACTTAAGCAAAGTACTTATTAAGGTAGAGCCCATTTCAGGGCTCTGCCAACTTGTTCCCTTCAAAATCAACTAACTCATACGCCCCTTTTTCTAAAACTCGTTTAATTATAAAGGGGCCACACCACATAGGCTTGAACTTGCCTGCCCCCAAGGCATCTTTATCTTGGTCATAGACCAAGACAAGGTCACCTTAAAAAAACACTCAAGGATGGATAGCTTTATCGTACTGAGTTTTAACCCTTTTCTTATGAGCCTCATTGACTGTGGCATCATCTCAACGCTGCTCATCGAGATGTTCCAAATGAAGGAGGCGGTCTTCGAGACTAGAGGTCTCTAGAAGGAGCTCAACAACTGGCTTAAGAGATGGAATTTCACATTCAACAGGAAAGATAGATTCCAGAGTGTAAACTAACTGAAAAGGTGTAAAACCTATGGCAGTCTTTACCAAGGTTCGGTATGCCCAAAGAGCCAGATACAACATAAGATGCCAATTGGACCAGTTTTTATTGATCGTCCTCTGTAGGATCGTCTTAAGGGTTATTTTTATAGCCTCGACCTGTCCATTGGCCTAAGGATAATATGGAGATGAATGCCCCTTCCAGAAACCCAATTAAGAGCCAATTCAGACATTAGTTATTTCTAGAAATGACTGCCATGGTCAGTGACAATCTCTCTCGGGATACTGAACCTTGAGATAATTTGATTGAAGAGCAATAATGCTATTGTTTCACTATCATTTTTATAAGTGGGCATGGCCTTAGCCCACTTCATGAAGTAGTCTACAGCCATGATAATGTACTTGTGATTCGCTGCTAAAGGTGGATTACAAGTAGTAAAATCAATACCCCACTTAGTAAAAGGGCCAACAGTGACAACAGGGAAAAGGGGAGCTGGATGTGTGCGCATCTTCTGAGTATAGACTTGACAGGGGTGGCAACATTTGATCGCTTCAACACAATCTCTGAAGAGTGAAGGCCAAAAGTAGCCAGCATGCAAGATACGCTGGGCTGTAGCAAGCCCTGAAAGATGACCACCACAAGCTCCACTGTGGCAATCATTGAGCAGAGACTCTGCTTCCTCTAAGGTTAAAAAATGCCTAAGGATTTAATCAACCCCTCGGCAATATAACGTATCACCAATGATGACATAGTTCTTAGCTAGGTGACATAATTTTTTACGTTGATCGTTAGAGAAAGTAGAGGGAAACTTTGAAGTTTGGAGATAGAAAATGATATCTCCATACCAGGGGTCTTACGAAGAGATGAGGAATAGATGTTCGTCGGGAAAACTTTCCTCATAAACAGTATCCTCTCCATAAGGCAGCTCAGAAATTAACTCCATGAAAACCAAAGATTTCTTAGACTTGGCGGACAAGAACTCGAGATCGAATTCTTGTAAAATGAAAATCCATCGATTGTATTTGCACCCAACAACTCGCCTACTGAGGACAAATTTGAACGGATTGACCACTGCTAAGATGAAATTTTTTTGTAGCAAGATATAATGGTGGAGCTACTAGACAGCATGGACAGCTGCCAAGGCCAACTTCTTAATAGGAGAATAGTGAAGTTTAGGACCTACCAAGCCTCGGCTCAAGTAATAAATCACATGCTCTATGAGAGAATCATCTTCCTAAATGAGAACGATACCTATGGTTGATTCTGCAGCGGCGAGATATAAAAGGAAATCCCTACCATAATCCGGTGGACTCAAAAGCGGGGTAGAGACTAACACCTTTTTCATGGCATCAAACGATTGTTGTGCAAAGTCAACCCATATGAATGGAACTCCTTTTCACAACAAATGAATAAACCCTTTAGTGATCTCAGCATAATTCGCTATAAGCCTTCTTAAGAAATTAGCCTTCCCCTGAAGACTTTGAAGTTGTCGAGAAAACTGAATTATTGCCTCTACCTTGAAGGGATCAACATGAATCCTTTCAGTTGACACAATGAACCCTAACAACCAACTTGATGTAACTGCGAAAACACATTTATTTGGATTCAACCAAATATTTCTAAAATGACATCGTTTCAAGGCCAATCGAGGGTGACTAAGATGATCGATTTTATTTCGAGAACGAGCAGCTAAATCATCTAAGTATGCTTCGATGACATGCTTGATGTTGTGGAAAGCATATAACATGGCCCACTGAAAGGTCGTTCTAGCATTTTTAAGACTGAAAGGCATCTTTTTGTACGCAAAGGTACCCTAGGGACACATGAAAGTTGTCTTGTGTTAATCTTCTGGATGGATAAATATTTGATTATAAATAGAGAATTCATCCATGAAGGAAAAAATAGCATTACCCGCACATTCATAAACTATCTGATCAATAAACATGTGGGGTAATTATCTTTCGGACAAGATTTATTCAAATACGTAAACTCAATGCATACACAGATTGTTCCTTTCTTTTTATCAACTGTAACTGGATTAGAAACCCAATCCATAAGAGGAACAAGGTATATAAAACCCGCCTTAAGCATCTTCTCTACTTCAACTTTAATAGTTGTTACTTTCTTAGGATTGATAGGCTAAATCTTTTGATGAATCAGATTAGGTTTTTCATACATCTTTATCTCATGCTAAATGATGGAGGATCAATACTAGGCATTTCTTCATAAGACCAAGAAAATACATCCCGAAACTCTTTGAAGAAGTCGTTGTAAATATGAATCTCTTCAGGGGAACATTCGGCTCTGATGAAGACATTTTCTATCATGCTAGGGTTCCTAGATATGCTTATTGGTATGCTTTTTGAAATGACCGGCATGTTACCTTTGGCACGAATGTGTGTTGGATCCAAAGGGTTTGAATCTAGACAAACATCGCTAACAAACAGATTGGAAAACCTGGACTCGACCTCTCGCAATGGGGAAAGAAAATATGAATGATGGTGTAAGTCTCCCCAAGGTTGATCTACACCAGTCATTGCTTCGAAGATTGCTTCTTCCGATGGTAAAACTGTATCTAAGCAGTCCATAGTGGAGGTAGAATCAAGGGTCCAAGCTAGGGCCACATAATTATCTAGCTCTTCCTTAGAGAAAGGAGTAGAATAGTTGTCTGCAGATTTGACGATAAACTATTATCTAAGCTCTGTTACACACATAGGAAATGCCATTCCACCAACTTGTCCATCATCTAATGTGGTCATAGGTGAAGGCAAGGTCCAAGGTTCTAAAAAATAATGAGCTCGGAGGAACTCTTCTCATGAAGACTCCTTGGATGATGAAATGACATTGATTCTAGCAATAGGAGAGGGAAAACCAAATGTGCCCATCAATTAAGAATACATCCAAACTGCTAGAATACATCCACTAGAATCCGAACTTGCTCGAGGATAAACTATAGAATAATCCAATTAATCAACCTTAACGATTTGCCCCTCATGAGGAAAGCAAATGAGACGAAATAGAGTTGAAACAACAACATCCATTTCGTAAATCCAGTTTCGTCCTAAGAGGAGATTGTAATCTAGGGTAGCATCAATGAATTCTACTTCGATATTAATGACCTTTTCCCCAATACATATAGGAAATGCTAGGATAATCTTATGCAACCTATGAGAAAGCCCATCAAATGTTGTCAAGAGGGTAGTTGAAGGAAGAACCGAAGGGGATCCAATGGCCTTCCAACATGATATAGACATTACAGACATGGAAGCTCCCTCATCTACAGCTGTTCAAAAAATATTAGTTTTTTGATAAGTAGACTTGATTTGAAAAGCCATATGATGAGTAAGTCACCTTTTGACATTAAGCATGTAAAAAGTGAGCACTAAGGAATTATTTGGATCAACTGCCCCTATCGTTGAAAGCAAAGCACTTCATTGAGCTGGACACAAGTGGAGGACCTATAAAGCAGAGATAGCACATGGAATCTGGGCTAGATCCTCAATAATGGAGTAATTCTGGGCAACCTTAGCATTAGGGTTGATAGTCACGTGTTTAACAGAACATTTTGGTATCTGAGGTATATTCTCGATAGAGGGTCGCTCAATATGAAGTGGGTCGGCAGTTCCGGGAGTAGGTTTGTCCTTGGATGTTTTAGTTTCACCATAATCACATGACCGAGTGGCCACAGTAACATGAGAACCCATCATGAAAACATTCGATGATTTATCCCCTTCCTGGTTTCCCCCTGCAAAGGTACCAGGATTTGAGTTTACACCAGCAATCAATTGCTGCCCTTAGGGGGAAGAGTTGGTTAACATAGCTTGAGAGCTACAAGACCCTTGATGTACTAACAAGTGCTGAGCATCTTTAATTTTGGGGCAGAGATGAGTCAAATGGTCTCCATTGCATAACTTGCATGGAAACTTGACTTTCCTTTTAGACTACTTTCCATCCTCACCAGCACTATTGTCAGGTTTGTTTGTGTTAGCTTTCCCATCCCATCTTGACTCTTCTTCTTACATCATCCTTTTTTCTTCCCATTGGAATTTTTATTTTCCTTAGGGTTAGAAGATTGAACGACATTAATGGAAAAGGGTTGGGAAGGCAAAGGGTTAGATGATGTGACTTGATTGGTAGGAGTAGTTTGTAAAGACAACTGCTACAATTGTCTCAATAGGTTCACTGCATTGGTGTTTATCGATCCATCGATACCATCTGCATGAGGCCCTGGCTTCGATTTGGCTATATCAACCTTAGTCCTAGGAGCATCAGGAAAGATTTTCTGAAGAATCCCAGACTAAGAGTAAATCAATTCTAATTATTGGGCCTAAAAAATAGCTTGCTCTTAAAAATAGACTTCGGACAGAGAGACATCCTTGGAAATCTCAGGTTGTAATGATTTCAAGAACCATTTGAGACGGAATTCAGGCGGAATTTTGGCTTTAATGAGCCTCTTTCTCCATCTCCATTCCTGAATATGATCAGAGATGTGAGTTGTTGTATCCTGACGCAAATTGACTAGAAGTTCAGTTCCGGCGTCAAAACGAATGGGCAACTAGAAATGGTTTAGAAAAATGTTAGCTAAATCGGCAAAAGATGTAAAGCTACCCCATGGCAATTCTATATACCACTTGGTTGCATTGCTAATTAAGGTGCGTTGAAAAAGTCTCAACCTAACCGAGTCATCGATGAGAGAGTTTGATGAGCACCACAAATAGAATGTGTTTACATGGTCACCTGGGTCTTCACCACCCTTCCTCTCGAACTTTGGAATATCTAATGGGAGTTTGGTTGGGACCGGAGGATAGGCTGGATTGTATTTGATTAGATCATTTGTCAATTTCTTGAGATCTGGCAAATTTAGCATTGCCAGAAAAGGAAGACTAGGAGGACCTTAGGGATTCCACCTAGATTGGGCGGAGTTCCCAAAGTTCTGAAAAGATTGGCCTGTATTTTGAAAGGTACCAGGCTGCCCGAAGTAACTAGAAGAACCCGCTGAACCAAAAGGTGACCCTTGTGGTCCAGCAAAACTCGGAGTTTCACCAACTCCAGTCAAAACGCCTCCAAAACCAGCGGAGTTCCCTCCTAAAGCATTATAAGAAGTCAATAACCCTTGATAAGGATTCCAAGTGGTAGCTAAGGGAGGAATACTTTGAAACGAACTAACTGTGGAGTACGACATATTCCCTTATTGGCGAAAAATGGAATCCTAGTTCCTATGCCACTAACAGCAGGGTTAGTCCAACATTGAAAGGGATTATTACCTTGATCTATAGAAGAAAAAGGCATAGATCCTATCGTCGGGTTGGAATGTGGTATATGACCACATCCAGAAGAAAAACCTTGAAATGAAGTCGATCCACTCATCATAAATGTGGAGGCACTAAACGGAACTGATGGAATACCCTATGAATGGGTGCCAAACAGGAAGAATCCAGAACTGGATGGATGCACTTGGGAAATTCCACTCGTTGATGGAATGGAAGTAGACCCAAACAAAGATGTGCTAGTGGTAGACCCAAATAAAGATGTAGAAGGGATGGAAATGGTTCCTCCCCCTTGAACTGATATAGGAGTTTGCATGCCTGTAGCACTTACAGTGGATGTCATGCTCCCAATAATGGTCATCGAAGGGATTTGTGTGATGTGACCTGGACTTGAAGGTCTATGTGTTGGAGTCCCAACGTATAATACTATGTCCAGATGATCAGAAGGCAAAGGAGAATTCAGAGCTGCTAACGGCTCTAAGAGTTCTTCTACCTCAATATTATCTTTCGACTAGAAGAGGACTCAAGAAAGAACTGGAGTGTTCCTCTCTAGCTCTGTGGTAGTACTGGGCCTATCTTGTACACGAATGCCCCAAGCAGAGGATCAATCCTCAATGCGTTAGCTACCACTAGGTGAAACCCATTGGCAGTATTGCCTCTGCGCCTTCTAGGAGAAGGCTCTAAACTTGGTGGTGAAAGACCACGAAGTCTTCAAGACCATCTAGGTGATTGGTTAGCCACTTTGAATTTTTTATTAAGGTCTAATTAAAGACTCAAGAAAAAATGAAAGCTAGGCCAACTAAGAGAACAAAGCACACACTAAAAATGTACCTAAATGATATCATCCAGTCAAACAACTTTCAAGTATTTCCACTACAAGTGATGAGGACCGGATACCAAAATACAAGAAAGTGAACTAGGGGCCTTCCGAAGATAGTCTAGGATAATGATGGCTTAGGCCTACCAGCAAAGGTATTAGAGGAAGTTAAGCTGACCTCCAAACAATAGCCTGTGCCGGTGCAAGCCCCCAAGATTCACAAGGGTGCCCTCCAAAAGTACTGCTGAGAGTGATACGACGTCGACCTCAGGTGCCATGGGATTCCCATCCACAGCTACCTGTGTAGATCCCTAGGATAAGAAACTAAGGTTACCAACTCGTGTCAGAAGCCAGGAAGAACAGTCTTGAGGTAAGATCCGACAAGTAGGAGAGGGGGTATCTCTCTTCCTTATATTCAAAAACCCTCGTGCTTAACTCCCAAATCCGGAGCATTCCTGGTCTCGCTAACGCTATTGAATTTTCACTCATTATTCAGAATTCTATGTTTGACAGTTTAAAGTGGCCTTGGAGAGTTTTCTCTCCATTCACCTAATCCAAGGCCCTAAATATCCTAAAACTTGTTGGCGTGTTTAGATTGACAATATAAAAAAATTCTAGTATATTTTAATTAGTGCTTATTTTTAAATGGGTTATTCTTAAGTCAAGGGATAAATGGAAGTGAAACTTGTGGTGTTCTTCGATGGAAAAGAAATTAATAAAAACCAAACCACATGCAAATTCACTTGTTTTGTTCTTCAATGAAAGAAATTTCTACTAGGTTCTAAGGAACTTCTAAGAAAGCAATAAATTTCTCTTTTCTTTTATTTCAACAAGCTTCACACTCACAAAAGCTATGGATGCCCTAGAAGATGCACAAACTATCCTAATGCAACGAGTATATGCTGATGCAAGAGACTTTAGACTACTCTAAAGCAAAGAATGAAAGTAAATTGTTTATCGCTTCTAATTAGCCACTTAAGATGTTTAGATAGAACATAAGTTCCAGATGCTCATTTTCATCCAAACACTAAAAGAAAATCTCAAGAAAAACAAAATTCACTTTCACTCACAAAAAGAAACCAAATCAAAACAAGGCAAAAGAAAGAAAAAACCAAGTTTTTAAGAAGTTTTATTTAAAAGCAAAAGCAAAAAAACAAAAAACTTTTCAGAAGCTCCCCAAATACTATTGAAAACTTTGAGACCAAAAAATAGGTAACGAAAACACTTTGCAAGTTATCAAATCAAAATGGGCGAAAACTCAACAAAATAGGTGTTTCAAGATGCTCTTAACGATAAAAAAGAAACAAAAAGAGCTTGGTGACAATGATCAAAAGACCAAGAAAGACAACTTTCAAAATTGTCACTCAACAACTTTCAAAAAGCGAGAAAAGCTAATGGCCACAAGATGCAGTTTTGACACAAAGCAAGAAGATCACAAAGTTATAGTTTGTCACAAAGATTGAAAACAATATTTCCGCTCTAAAAGACCAGAACAACGAAGATTCTGAGAAAGAAATCTTGTGTGCTCAAACACAAATGATGACACTTGCGACAAAACAAAAACAAGACCAAAACTTTCCACAGTAAGAGAGATTTTGAAACTGGAAACTTGCTGAAAAACCAAAGACTGACAACAAAAATTGATTGCTCAGGAAATACTCGGACCAACAAATAAATATTCAGAAACAGAAAGACTTGACAACATCTTGGAAAATTAGGGTATATGCGACTATGTCAATACACAGCGACATGTATACATGATTCAGCCCAAAGAAACCTGCACATACGCGACTTCATATGGGGAAACTTGCATACATACACTACTATAACCTAACAAAACTACGTATATAACAATTCACAAGAAAAAGAAAAAAAGAGTTCAGAAGAAACTGCTCATACTCAAAGTCTGAGTTCCTACAGGAACAAACAAATCAATTACAGCAAGAACACCAGTAGCTGAGCCCTGATTGGCTTAAAATTTCCCAAACTAGGAACAACAATACGGTTGTCCCCAATGGAGTCGCCAATTATGTTGAGGGATAAAGTCCCCTAGGGTTTTGGGTCAACACCCTAGTAGAGCGGGGGTTATCTAAAGTAAAAAACAATCATTCCACACAACCATGATACTTAAATAAATAAACTACGCAAAGAGAGGTGCTCCTCGGGGTCCTTCGTTCAAGTAGATCCAGCTAGGGTTCAAACTCTCTTAGAGTTCCTCTCGATCCTTGAACCTACAAAATAGCCAATCCAAAGAATCATAGCAATATATGGACCAAGTATCACATAGAAATCAACTTCATAACATATTGAAAGATAGTTAATTATACAATTGAAACAATTATTCATATGTAAACCATAACAATAACATCATATCCATAAAGAATATTGATTTCGGGAACAAGACAAATGTTTCTTTATTGCAGATAACTAAAAAAAAGAAAGGAATGATATCACCTAAATATTCCTCTTGCTAGCTCCAAGCTTAACCATCCTCCGGATCCGTCCAATCCCAAGTCTTCAAAAGGCTCCGTCCATGATTCACACAAAGATATCTCAACTAGTGAATAACATCATAACTCAAGGAAACAAGGGTTTCCTATAGTGGGGGAAGTGTTGGAAGCATAAGGATCTTCAAACCTGATCAGGGATAATCTCAACAGAGTAATTTTCTCTCTATTCTCTCCTCCTTTAGGCCTTCCCATTGAAGCCTTTTTATACTTCTCCCAAAGTGGTTTTTTAGTTGGAAATTTGTTGGGAACAGTTGGGCCATGGGCACTAATAGGTAATCAACAGGTAAAACCTATGATCTCTACCCAAAATTAAGGAGATTTAATTTTTTTAAGTGTTTTAAGACATATACGTGGGTTGGGTATACACTGACCCGCGTACACACACATTTAACTCAGGGAAATGTCACATATAGGGAGTAAAACACTATTTTTGAAGTATTTGGACTAGGTCTGGAAGGAGGGGTTTCCTTAGACCATAAATGCAATCACAAATATCAAGTGTGATATTTGGAGCTATAACACCCTTAAAGAGCAAAAAGAAATCAATTTGGCCAACTTTCCTATTACAGTGTGGCGCCTTCGCGTTGTATGATCTCGTTCATGCATCTAAAGAAATATAGAACATCACGTCTCTAAACCTAGCTACCATGGCAAATAGATAGTATGACCCTAATAAGATTGCTAAGAATTTCATTTCCATGGTTAAAATAAGGGAATTCAGTCATGAGGATGATTTGTTTGAGCAAGCTAAGACATTTTCACAATTTTTACATTTAGCATCACTGAATCTAGACCAAAAGGACCTCAGAGAACTCCACATGTACATAAATAAAAGGCTCAAACAGGTCCCTTTGGACCTGTTACAAATTGAAGAAGTAATAGAACATATTCCTAGTGTAAGCTTGGAGGAGAGTTCCAAGCACAATTCTAATGAGGGATCACAAGAAAAGTTAGCTCAAGGCTTAGAAGACTCTGAACATGAATTTGAGAATAAATAAGGAAACCTCGAGGCAAACCTTGAATAGGATACATAAGAAAGTCTTGAAGAAATGACCGAGAAGGTCTCAACTGAACAAGACATGGAAACTAGTTCCCCGCAGTTTGAAACAGAAAAGACCCCAGTCATTAATCTAGAACAGGAGTGGGAGAAATTTAATAAAAAGATCCAAACAGAGATCGGTCTTGAATGAACGTTTGGATTCCAGACTCCACAACACACTCAATAGGTTGTAAGTCCAGAAGCAACAATACAAGAAACTGTAACTACTGAAGATATTGACATCCTGGCACACCCAACTTCTGAAATTGTTTTGAAGGTTGAATAAACACTACCATTAGATATATTCTACAGTGCTACACATAAGGTTGTATTAAAAAGGCAAATAAAGAAAATAAAATTGGATGTATCAGCAACAAGAGCTCTTGAAATTGAACCAATGGAGGTAGTGCGGAGAGACAACCCCAATGATCCATTAGACAACCTTACAAATCTATCACAATTTGTAGGAGCTTCTACAACCACAATAATCGATAAGGCAATAGAAGTTTGACTGTTACTGAAAGAAAAATAAGAAAGAGTTCAACTGCATGAACTACAACTTGAGCAAGAAATACAAAGCACCAATAGGCAAGCGGAAATACAGCTGGAATAGCTTCAACAAAAAATTGAGCAAATGAAAGTACAACATCAGATAGACATGGCAGTGAAGAACACATAGATTCACCAAATGAAAGCTATATTGGACAAATTCAAAGACAATCCTCAAATAGATGAATTCATCAAAGATGCACTTGAATTAACTTCTCTTTTGGTACAACAACAAGAAATATTCTATCCAAGAATTTCATTGATCAAACATTATTGTGAATCAAGTGACAAATTAAACAATCAAGTGATTGATTAAATATTAGAATATGAAGAGCTAAACAAAAGGATAACAAAAATCACTTCTTGGCAAGAATTTGAAGAAGGAAAGAAGGTTGATCTATCAAAGATTGAAGAGTCCCCAAAAGACATCTTATTTATAGTTTGGGGCATACATTTAAAACAAATAGAAAGCGCAGCATCAAAAGAAGCAAGTACAACAAACAATATCATTGAGGTTGTCAATGAAAACCTCCACACTGCCAATATTATCAGAGAATGCATGCTAGAAGCTCCCCCAGATATTAAACAGTTAGAATAACAGTGGAAAGAAACTACCCAAACAAATGCAGAAGCAATCAAGCAATTTTCTAAGCTTGATTGGGAAACCTACTGGCATTTCTGGTAAAACCACACAGTCATTGGATGACTCTACACTGTTTAACTAGTTCTGCTCAAAAGGTGGTGCCACCTCTCACTGATGTTGTATTCACAGGGAAATTGAGATCTAGAATTGGCCAACCTCCCTAGGTTAAGCCAATGATAGACATCTACGAGCTGAAGGACCGAATGGTTGAATAGGACCATTCAATTTGGAGAAGTTTGTCATCATTTATTTTGACTTTTAGTTTTTATTTCACTTATTCTAAGGAAGGTTGTTTGAAACCTCCTCGGCTTTTTATGTAATAATATATTTTTGAAACATATGTGTATTATTTAAACATCTCTCATGCATTTAGAGAGGTGTCCAAGATTTTATCAAAAACACTTTGCAAGAGATTTCACTTCTGTACTTTTGTGAATGTTTTGATGAGATAATTGGAATAGGATCTAATTTTCTTGGATATTGAAGCATACTCTACTAAACTTGTATTTCTATACTCTTAGGGTATATTTGATTGAAAGGAAGGGGATCAATATTGTTGATCTCATGAGTAGTACCTTTCATATCTGGTACTTTTATCTTATGATCATGTTTCATTTATGAATTAGCAGTACTCTTTCTTATATTGTGTTCTGTAGGAAATCTGATTTATAGTTTAAACATAAAAGCACTTTTGTATAAATGTTTCAGCTATAATTTCATATTGAATACATGATCAATTGATATATGAGATATATTTTATATAATTATTTTGTCTGACTATTTAGTTAAAATAATTACTCTTAAATGATTTCTTATCTTATAGCAATTGAACGATCTTTATTACCTTTTGCTTTAAGACATCTTTGTAGATTGCATGACTAGAGTAACTCCAAGGTATATAGTAAGACAATGTTAGAATGTATAGATGCATGTGTTTTCTACTTAAATAGATCATTTTTTATTAGATCATTTTCCATTATATCGTATATCTCCCCAACATCATTATCATATCAATTCTTTCTGGGAAGTTGGTCCCATTATCCCCAGTCGAAGCCACCACACCAAACAGAAAAGGAGATGCTTTTAAGGTCCGGACTAGGTGGTTATCCCCCATGTTGTCGTAGCGAATTTTGAGGCCTCAACACATTAGTAGGACTTTGGTGCAATGAAGGGTTATAATAAAATGCATGTGAAGACTTAGGATGAAAATTTGGTATATATACAACACTATTATTATACCAATCCACATTTCAACTGGTAAGTCCCCATTTGAAGCCTGTTTTTCATATTTTCTACTCCAACCTTTAGATATTGCATATGATAAATAAGGAGGAGTGAGGGATGATCTTACAAGGGATGCTTTAAGGGCAAACAAAATTGTTGAGGACATTAATTAGATCCATCTATAGGTATAAGAGACATTGTATAAGTCACAAGAAAACTAGAAGGCCAAGCATAATCAACACATAAAACAGAAGCCATTTAAAGTGGGATACATAGTATGGTTACAGTTGAACAAGGAGAGGCTATAAGGTCCTAATAAGAAAATCAAGGCTCTACAATATGATCCCTTTGAGATAATATAAAAGGTGGGATATAATGCCAATAGACTTAGGATACCCCCTTACAAGCACATTTACTCAGTAGTGAATGTAGAAAATCTAAAACTTCATGAACCTTCCATGCTAGATTAGCAAGACAAGCATGATCTATCTTCTATAGAGGATTTAGCACTAGTTTCTCAAGCTTAGTTGATAAAGGATACAATTTTGTATAATATTTCCAACACTCTAAGACAAGGGTAGCATAACCTTTGGTATAATGGGATGAAAGGAAAACTTTCAAGGAAGGCTAAATGGTACTCCAAGAAGAGGGTAGAGGAGTGTTTTCCTCAACTAGTTTAGTAAAATCTTTCGAGGACCAAATGTCTCCCAAAGCGGTGAGGTACAATTTGGAATGGATCATTATATTATTTTCCATCCATATTGATGATTTTAGAGTGAAAAATGTAAAGGAATCAATTCATAGTACCATTTTTACTAGAAGATCCTAGTTTGGCGAATTGGGGGTTTAAAACCTCTCAGAACAAATTTGAGTCAATTAATGAATTATTTTGGGTCCATAAACTATCACTTATTGTAGAACCTCTAACATCATTCTACACTTGTATACATTTTTTAAAACACAAGAAATACCTCAAACAAAGTTCACATGGAAAATCTATGCCACCCAGAAGTTAACCTTCATGTTTTCTCCACCATGATTCAAGATGACTCCATGTCATCCCCATTACTCATGGAAAATGGGATAATTACACGTGCCCTATGTAGAAGAATGTATAAGGTTGAGTTGTAACTGATATTGACAGTTGAATGGGTCAAATTTAATCCATAGTTGGATATTAGTCTGTGTTATAACTTGATCAGTGGGAGGAAAAGGGGTTTGAATTTATTCTAGTGCATTTTCTTCCATAATAAAGTAGTGTTTCCTAATGGATAGAGAGATTTATGAATAGATATTGTTTATGTTCTATAACATCCCATGGGCCACATGAATCACTCCTTTGTATTTTCACCATTTCCATTCAGACAAAGATAGAGCAAAGCAACCTTACCTTATAGCTAGGTTTCATCCCAAATGGTTTCTTAGGTCATATCTTGTGTTATTTTGGTTTTATTAATGACTATTATAGGTTTTTATCTAGTTTCTACATTTTATATATTGCATGCATTAGAAGAAACAATAATTTAATAAATCTAGAAAGTTTAAGAAAAATCAACCCTCATAGTATAGATTTTATGGATTTCATTAAATCTTTATCATATTCTCTATGAAGAACTGCCAAGTGGAAGACCCACAAAAACTTATGGTCCAAGTGCATGGTTCCACACAAATTTTACATGCGTGATAATGTGTAGTTGAATTTACGAAAATAGTTCCTCACATGCCTCAATAGGAAGATTAAACCACTTTGATATGGGTGTTACACAATCACAAAGGTTGTGCATGAAAAGTTTTTTGAGTTAAACATTCCTCCTTTCCTTCGCTTGCACCCGGTATTTAATGTCAAGTTATTTCAACCATATTTTCTACCATTGCTGGACACCTTAGAGAGAGTTTAGCAATTATCCCCCAATAACTTAATCCTGACTACATTGAAAAGGCTATAGTGGATCAAGTCATGGACACTAACACAAAACGATACAAGCTAGTAGCACAAAAAACTCTATTGGGATGTCAAAGTAGGATAGCTTTTTAGTGAATCAACATCAGCAAAATTAAACAAAGGTTTCCCCATCTAATGGGGGGACTTGACACAATAGATATTGTTGCTTCCTAAGGGGGAAGAAATAGTCTAGGTAGATATCAATGGCCACCCACCTCCTCTATTAACTCAATGGTTCTCTATCTTATTCACATTTTTTCTATGGTTTTTTTGGTACCAAACTTCCTTGGTTGTTTTGAGATGGAAATTCAAGGGGGCTGGTGTTGATAAATGTAACTAGTTTCAATATTCATAATTATTGTACTCATTTAAACTTGTATCATATGTAACAAACAAAAAAAGAATAAATAAAATTATTATTGTTAAAGTATGGGTTTCGTGTTATTTATTAATGGTCTTCTAGGTAAAAGCATGTTCTTCGTGCTTCTAGGGTTTGCTAGGTATTAATATTTATTATCATGATTGAAAGGAGTTAACATCATGTTTATAAGACCCTTCTAGGAAATTTTTAATTGTGAAAAGAATTATTTTTTAGTCTAAAAAGTCGTGGAATCTCCAAGAGTACAAGTCGGCCCTGGGATCCTCAAGTCGGCCTAAAGGAGGGAATTCGACCCCTTGACAAGGCTATATAAATAGTAGCTCAACTTCATTTGAAGACACGCTCACTCACAAATTCAATCGTCAATAAATAGTTTGATCTGTAGCTAGAAGGAGTAGGAAAAGGAGAGCGAAGTTTTGGAAGAAGCTAAGAAGCTGAAATATTTTGTCTTTGGGCTCTATCTATCTCATATGTGTAAAAGTATAGGGTTTTTGGGTTGCAAAAACAAGTTGAAATTTCAGTTACGAGTTGCAAGCGGATGAAGTGCATAATCTATAGTTGGAACAAGGAAAACCCTTGTCTAGACCTTGTTGACCTTAGGAGAGTTTCCTTGTTCTAAGTAGGTCTCAAGAGGATATTGTATCAAGGTTTCGAAGAAGCTACAAAGAAAAAGTCGTTGGGTCGAAGTTGCAGGCGAAGTAGTAGTACTGAAGTTGGTAGAATGAAGTTGCAGGAAAGAGAAGTTTAGCGCAAGAACAAATTAATGACTAGATGAAGGATCGACTTGGTAATGAGAAAAGGAGTTTATCTAGGGACTGGACCTTTGTATGTCATTTGAAGTGAATTCTAAGAAGAGAAGAGTTTCTGGGTTTTCCCCTTGGAGGGGATTTTCCCCGGCTGAGAGCCTATACCTATGTCCTCTTTTGTTGTTATTATTTCTTGATATTGTTTGATGAAAATACCTAACTAGAGAACATAAAGAAAATAACTAAGATTCACAATCAAGTATCAAGGTTAAAGAAAATAAGTATAATAATATGTCACTATTGATTTTCTAACATGGTATTAGAGGTAAGGTGAGAAAGGAAGGAAACCAAAAGGACATAGGAAATAATTGTTGATCAATGATAGGAAGCTCTACAGGCCTGAGAAAAGAAGATTGTCTCTTGAAAGAATCTAGTGAAAAACTTGTCGGTAGAATACCCTTCTAATCTAGGTTTTCTACATTGAAGAAGATCAAAACTAGATCCATATCACAAGGAGGGTATTGATCTCATAAAAAGGAAATCCATTTGCAAGGCATCAATCTTGGAAGTTGTTGGTGAAGGAATCCTAGGGAACATATTCCAGGGGAAGCATCAAGAACTCTTCGAAGGTATTGAATACATCAAGAAGGCTAGAGATATTATTCAAGTAAGTACCACACTATCTCATGATGGCTAAATTTTCAATTCGTGCAGGTTCTTTTTGCAAGGATATCAATAAACTCATTGGTGCTTCAAAGTATCTAGCATGGAAGAAAATGATTGACTTGATACTCACAAAGAAATATATAATGGGATATGTTACTTGAGAAGTTACTAAACCTGAGAAAGATAAGACACAAGAACTAGAAAGGTACAAGAAAGGGGAAGTAAGAGCTCAAAGGATCATATTTGAATCAATTAACTATTATCTTGTTCCATTTGTTGCAAATCTACAGAATTCCAAGCCTATGTACCACAATATAGTTAATTTGTACTATGTACATAGGTACAACAAGTCAAAAGATGTCATTACAGAACAAGATATATACAATGAATAAATTGAAGGATGAGGAAATGGAATCCTTCCCATGAGAGTCTCTCAGCTAAGATACCATTTACAAGGACTTGGGGAACCCATCACTGATTATGAGGTGATCATATGTGTTATGAATGCATTTCCAATAGAATGGAGTAATTTTGCAACAACTATCTATTCCAAAAAGGATTTAAATCCCTTTGATGAGTTGTGGGCACAATGCATATTGTAAGAATCATGCAAGGTCGAGGATGAAATTGGATTAGATAAGAAGTCACAAGAAGATTAAGAAAGGAAAGTTTGACAAGTCCAAGAAGAATATATTTCCAAGGTGCAATGCTTTAATTGCAATGAGTTTGGACACTGCAAGAGGGACTTTACAAATCAATATAAAAATAAGAGAAAGGATAGAAGTGAAGCTCATGTAGTCGATGTAGCGGGAGAACTTGAGAAGAAGGCAAAGAAGGAAGAAGTGGAAGATATTTAATACTAAAATAAGGTTTCCTATCTTCTAGTTTCTTTATGAATGTTGGTTTTTCTTTTAGATGATGTGTCTTGCACAAGCATCATAGGAAAAAAGCATGTGATGGTAGCAGGTTTTGAATTTTTCATGATTAAATTGCTTAGTATATATCATCTACGATATAATTTTAGACCATTTTGTATATTATTCATCCATATATTATCTAAAATTATGTTAGAGGTTTTCATCTTACTGAAATGGATCATCATGATCCAAGAAGGACCATCATTTTGAATGTGCATGGAAACAACATCATGATAGGAATAATATGTATTCTATGTAATGTGGAAGTATATTGGTAAAAGGATGAAAGAATAAAATGGGTGAGGATGTAGGCTCTTTGTGAGATATATGAATAGCTAGATGATCAGATGAAAGCAGTGGAATGCATGGTGGATATAAAACTTTGGATAAGATTCATATGTGTAGAATCTTGTAGAAATAAATTTGGTCATAAAGTATGCTTAGTTATATGAATACAGATGTTTGATTTGACTTACTTAGGAATGTATATAATATTAGGACTTTATTTAGAATACGTAAGATGATAACTAAACATCCAAGTATGATATCTAGAAGAAAATTTTGTAACTTAGTAATCGAGTTCAATCCTTGGGCATTCTAATGCATGGAGGAAGTATTAGGTGAAGATGATCAATGAGGATGTTGATGGTACGAGAAGGTCACCATGGTGAGGTAAGTCTATTTCATTTATGTTTTGGCTATCTAGATAACATATTATTTTTCACTGTCAGGAAAAGGATGTTGCAAGAAAAAATGAAGACAGTTAGGGCAAGGTCAATTGTATGAATGAACAATGTTGAGGGAAGCTCAATATCTATTACTTGGCAACTATGAAATTGAGATGAGTCTATCTTGGAATTTAAGAGGTAGTTGCATGAGAAGATAACCTGAAGGTCAAATAATATCACTTTCTTGAAGAAGCTATGATCAGTTGGATGTTTAGGAAGGCTCAATGCAATGGATTCATATCAAAGAAGAAAGTGATGATCAAGAGAAGTGACCTGGATCATTTTACAAGAACCAAGAGTAGAGATGGCTCCATGATACCTCAAAATAATCAAGCTCAATGCAAGAGATGCGAAGGAAAGAGGGAGCCATGTAGCTATGGAGAACTAGTAGTTGATAGTTTGATGAAGACAATGTATAAGGCTTGTGATGTTGGCTTCCATTATTGGAAGGAATTATGGAATCTCCTCTGGCTTTGAGAGGGAGAAAAATGAGCTTCCTTGAATAAGGAGAAAATAACTATTCTCAATATTAAGGGAGAATAGGGATGTACTCTTTGGTTGAGAGGAAGTAATGATGAAGATCACATGCATATTCTTCTCTTATTGTGATAAAGAGAGAATGATGGAGGATTGGATAAGAATATGGGGTTTCCTTGAGGATATAGCATCTAAGAAAGGAAAGGGACCGACACTCTTTGAGGATGTGATAGGTATCCAAGAGAAGAGTGGTTGAAGAGGAATGATATTCTTTGAGGACTTAGGTATGGAGATCCAAGATAAATATAGTCTTAAAAGGACATAATTTGTGGACATCCGGATGGGATATGTACCTTAGAGAGGTAGTATGGTATCACATATAAATCCTCCCAACATAATTCTCTTGATTAAAGTAGATCTTGTCTAGTTATGCCTCAGGGACAGTGTTGGTCATGATGATGACACTTACAATATGGCTTATCAATCTGAATATTCTTAAGAACTCTTCAGTTTGAGATATGATGTTGTACTATTGTACAATTCCCAGATAAGTGGGAGTGTTAAGAAATGTAAGTAGTTTTGGTCTTCATAATTATTGTACTCATGTCAATATGTATCCTATGTAACAAACAAGAAAAGAAGAAAGAAAATTATATTTGTTAAATCATGGGTTTCATGCTCATTATTGATGGTCTTCTAGGTAAATTCATGTTCTTCATGATTCTAGGGTTTGTTAGGTCTTAGGATTTGTTTTCATGAGTCAAATTAGTTAATTTCATGTTTATAAGACCCTTTCCTGCAATTTGTAATTGTAAAAAAGAATAATTTTTTTAGTCTAGAAAGTCTTGGAATCTCCAAGTGTACAAGTCGGCCCGAGGACTCTCAGGTTGGCCTAAAGGAGGGAATTCGACCCCTTGAGAAGGCTATATAAGAGCAGCTTGACTTGATTTGAAGACACATTCACTCACATGTTCAATCATCAAGAAAGACTTTGATATATTGCTGGAAGGAGAATAAAAAGGAGAGCGAAGTTCTGGAAGAATATGGGAGGATGAAATATCTTGTCTGTGGGCTTTACCTCTCTCACATGTGCAAATTTATAGGGTTTTGGGGTTGTCAAAACAAGTTGAAATTGCAGGTCCAAGTCGTAGGAGGACAAAATATATAATCTATAGATGGAAGAGGGAAAACCCTTGTCTAAACCTCATTGACCTTAGGAGAGTTGTCTTGATCTAAGTAGGTCTCAAGAGGAGACTGCATTAGGGTTTCCAATAATTTACAAGGATGAAGTTGTCGGGTCAAAGTTATAGGTCAAGTAGAAGTATTGTAGTTGGCAGAACAAAGTTGCAGGAAAGAGTAGTTTGGTGAAGGAACAAAGGAATGGCAACAGGAAGGTTTGAATTGGTACTAGGATAAGGTCTTGGTTTAGGAATTGGGTCTTTAAATCTCATTTGAAGTAGATTCTAAGAAGAGAAGAGTTTCTTAGTTTTCCCTTAGTTGAGAGCCTATATTTGTTTCCTCTTTTTCTGTTACTATTTCTTGATATTTTTTTTATGAAAATGCCTAACTGAAGAGCATAAAGAAAATAAATAAGATTCACAAGAAAGTATCAAGGTTAAATAGAATAAGTATAATAAGTTGTCACTATTGCTTTTCTAACAGGTGGGGAGGTCAAGAATAGGCTCCTATTGAAATTTGTAATATTTGGATAGTTCTTTCCAACAAGCTACTATGTGTCCCAAATGAAGATCGTACAAAAAATGTATGCCCCTGAAAATTTGATGTACCGACTAACCATCTCAAGGTCTGCAAACCTTTTTTCTCTTCATCTTCTAGGATTAAGGTTTTCGATCTCGAGGTTCTTTATTTATGTTAAAATACCATTATTTCAACCTCTTGTAATAAATTTTGCAAATGTGTGTACCTTTCATCTCTATTTTTTTTAAAATAGCTACCACCATTTTAGCCAATTATTCTTCTAAAATATTCTTCTATTTTATTTATTAATAGAAGTAGGTTTTCACTATATTATTGTGCTCTCTATGGTATTTCACCATGTGTGTGTTTCATTTTATTTCCTTCCTTTCATTTCATTTCTTGTATAGCCTAGATCATGAGAACAACTCAGATAAGAAGAACCAACCATGTTGACCAAGACTTACTAATCACACCCTTATTCAATTTAGATGGTAAATACTCCTTAAATAAGGCTATTTTCATTGGTTTTAGGTGTTGTTTGTGGTTCTTGAGATTAAGAAATTTAAATCAAGGACTAAGGTCATTTCCCCTTCTTGATGATGTTTATGCCTTAACACATATTTCAGGTGCATAAAACCTATTCATGGTGCCTAAATTCAACACAAAAGCCAACATTTTGAATTACTTGTTACACTTCCTTAACCATGGTTAAGGACTTGTGAACCATATCCAATTTGATTTCAAATATGTCCTAAAAGGCATGGGTTCTTGTTTGTAGGTGTTGTTCATGAAGATCCAACCCCAAAAACTACATTTAGATCTTAAGGGCCAACTGTTTTCCTTCCTTAACAATGGAACTTGAGAAAAAAATATTAATTTAGGAAGTAAACACCTTGTTCCTTATTTAAGTCTCAAAATCCATATGATTTCACATAGAAGGACATATATAATTTTTAAAAATTATGCATTTTTTTATTCATGGGGGCTTCACTCACAAAGCAATACCATACCACATGCGTTCATATTGGGACATAAAAAATGAGGAAAAATGAAATAATATATTGAACATATAATAGGGGGTAAATGGTTTTTATATGATGTATAGCAATATGTGTATTATAAGGTATTGTTTATACAATACATTCTCCTCGTAAAGGAAAAAGGAAAAAGTGGGTTGGAGAAATAAAGGTTTAGGAGTATTGTGGGAGTATCCAGAGTGGGAGGGAGAAAGAAAAAACTAGATTAATATTAGGTCCAAAGTAGCCTAATATTCAAGCCTGTGGCCCTAGCCTTGATATGCAATTCATAGTAATGTTAAATTCTTAAAGTAAAAGTGAAATTCTCCTTTATCTTTAATTTTCATCCTTTTAATTAAATTTTTAACATTACCGTGAAATGGCTTGTTTGAGAGTGGTTCTGAACTCAATGGATTTCATATGGACA
Organism: Pinus taeda; assembly: GCA_000404065.3. Taxonomy (NCBI): domain Eukaryota; kingdom Viridiplantae; phylum Streptophyta; class Pinopsida; order Pinales; family Pinaceae; genus Pinus; species Pinus taeda. The sequence continues at coordinate 178,717 of APFE030108671.1, forward strand.
AAGTATAATTTTAGATCCCACTCAAAATCCAGCAGACTTATTAGTTTTTCAGAGTTTTAGGATTGGGGGGATTGCAATGTTTCCATTGGATTTTTTCATGTAATAGGGTATGGAACTCGTATTTAACCAAGAGCAGCAAGCCTTCTATGTACCTTGATGTTAGTTTCATTATTTATTGAACTCCTCTATCGCAACCCTACAAAAAATGCATCCATTACTCAAACAAAATCTTGACTTGACATGCTACATTTTTTCTATCTTATGTTAATGCTTAGAGGGCGATATTAATGACAAATATCCCAAGATAGGCAATGATTTTGATGATATGTAGGTATTTGTTGTAGCGTGAACTTTTTCATGTTATGGGCCATCTAATGCTTATTTGTTGATAAATTTTAAGTTCATAGATGGATTGTACTTGATGTTATTTTAGTTATGTGCACCCTTACATGCTATATAAATGAGAACTTGTAATTTGTGGACCTGTCGTTAATGAAGATTATAACTACTAGATGAATGGTGTTATATGGTTTAATCCATGTTTTTATGCTTTTGATCACTAATTCATCATTCTGCATGTTTTTGTTAGCCCATTTGCATAAAATATATAAAAATATATATTATATAAAATTTTCTCACAAAATTGTTCTCAACCTGAGAACTTTTAAAAATGTCACTCCCTGTTCCCACTCCCAAGTAGCCTTGCTCCAAAACAAACATGCATCACATTGCTAATACCTCTATGGTCTATGTCTAATGCATGTGTTAAGAGTTTTTACCTACAACTCAGCTAGTGATCCTCCCAATGATGGTGCAGTAGAGAAGAAAACAAATATAGCACCATCACCTTTTCCTTACATCAGTGATGAACAGGTTGAATGAAAGTGTAGGATACATTGATACTGATTATTTATTGGTAGAGGGCACATGCATGCCACAAGAGAGTGAAATAGACTATTGTTTGGAAGAGGGTGCATACATGCTAAGGGCATGCATATGCCACCTTCAATTAATTCCAATTTAGATGTTGTTTCAGGTTTAACAATTTCAATTTTGGATAGGGTTTTTCTATTTTCAGAGCTTTTCTTTTGTTATATTTTAGCATGCATGATCTATTCTTATTAGAAGGGTGTAGATCCCTAGTCAATTAGAATACTAATGTATGAAAAATTGCCATCTTAGGTAGAGGACACAAATATCAAGGAAGGGATGCATGCTCCCATGCTCGAGTTTATCTTCTAATGGAGACACACTTACTTGGCACTCTTACCATGCAACTATGTTGCACTAGGTGATTGGGTTAGGCCTATGATTTGACAAAGTCCACCTAGATAGGCTTTTGCATGTGTCCATATTCATTGTACTTTCTCTCCTCTTCCTATTTTATAAGTGAGATGAAAGGTGTGCAATTGTGTTGGTTATTAATGTTTTGTTTTGAACTATTGTAGTTTATCTTTTCTAGTATTCAATAGAATATGAGAGTTCTAATCTGTGTATTTTCCATTTAAATTTTCCACAATATGTATTTGTAAATCAACAAATTTATATATGCCTTTTTTATTGAAACATTTTAAGCTATTTAGTATTTAGGTTATTCTTTTTAAGTGTAGACCCCGCTTACTATTGTTAGTGAAAATAAAGTGATATAAATATAAAGGGGCATAAATAATGTTAATGAAAAATTGAATGCTTACAATATCTAATGAAAGTAGGGGTTTTTTAATTGGGAAGGTGGATTGAGTTCGTATTGATAGGAGGTTAAATAAAGTGATTTTTAGAAGTATTTTCCAATATATAGTCAAATAAAAGTATTCTTTATTATACCATAAACGTACTATGTTAGAGGTTCATAGAATAAAACCCCAATACATTTATTATATGATATGTAAAAAATCACATGAAAAAGTAAAAGGCATAAATAAATAACCAAAACAATTCAAATATAAACAAATGAGTGTTTCTAAATTTTCCAACAAACATATATTCCCTTGGAATTCAAATATAAACAAATAAGTGTTTTTAAATTTTCCTAACAAACACATATTCCCATGGAAATGATTAGGAAAGTTTCCTAATCACTCATCCTAAATGCTCTTTTCATTTTCTTCTTCGAATAAAAAAATAAAAAAAAATTCTGAAACAAAGTAATTGTTATAATGTGAATGGTTTCCCAATTCGTGAAAAGAAAATAATTTATGTAGTGATTGAGCTTAAGGTGGAACATTTCATTACAAAACCCAAAAAGTTTTTGATAAGTTGTAAAATATATAAGCTTGTCACAATCTTGCAGTTGTCCACTGGGACAAAAGAGAGATGATATTGTTGGATATTTCCGCAGCCAAATATAAAAAATAGTCGAGTATAAACAGTGTAACATACACAGATTAGTTTTGATAATTTGCTTGTCTCTATTTGTAACATCTTCTATTTGATATATTTATATTCCAGGGACTGGGGTATGCTTTATCATTTGTTCATATTTTCTATTTAAACTCCCTTTAGCTCTAAGTATCATTGGAGCTTACCCTGAGCAGACAAAAACGGTGTAGCATCTGTAAGTGTCCTAGTCAATATCAAATTGGTGTTTTTTTTTACGATTTTAATTTAAAATTCATAAAAAAATTGTACTTTTTTAATTTCTTATTTTTTATCAATTTAAATATATATAATTTTTTATATGAATTTTTTTTTTTGGCAAAATTTATTATAATTTAGTTGGACATTCATTTCTGGGGGCTATCATCAAATCCAGACTGACTCATCACCAGGCTACCTGAAATGAAATGCTGGTGGTCTGTACAGGGACAGTCTTTCACTCCTGCCAAATGCTTATGAGTCTTGGGGGGTTAAACTGTTTCTTTATAATCTGAGAAGACAATTCACAAAAACAGTTTTAGGACATACTCCAACCCCAAAAAATAAATATTCTTAATTATTAACTAAAAAAAATCAAAAGCAATCATTTTTATCATATTATTAAGAAATCACAATGGAAATACTTTCTTGCCATTAATCTGCCGATATCTGGTCATTTTTTCTTGAAAATTTTGATAATAAAAATGTTTGAATCTTGTTTTTGTTTTTGAAATTTGATAATAAAAATGTTTGAATCTCGTTTTTGTTTTTATAGGGAAATAAATTCAACACAACTACAAACCAAAACTTCTTAAAACACTTAAAACTTAATAACCATAATTTATGTTTCCAAAAAAGGGCCAAATTTCTATTTCCATGGTTTTCCCGGACTAAGCGGATTTAAATTAGTTCGGAAGAAGGGTTTGAAGTTAAAACATTCAATAGTCACGAGTCACAGGGAACTTATTGTCAGTATTTCTAATTCTTGATGATTGGTTTTGGAATTTTGTTTCAAGACAAGGATTGGATCACGAGGAAACTTACTTAGAATTAGAGGGAAGTCAATATTTTTAATGATTGAGTATGTGAAACAATTTGATTGGGTTGTATGACCTAATTTATTCGTGATCAGTTTTTGCCTTTGCAGTAAAGTTAGTTTCCATAAATAGACCAATTGATTTTATCTTTTCATATAAAATTGGAAATATAATTTTGAGTACAGCTGGTTTCTGTGAAGACACAAATTGATTTTATGCTTTCATGATATTATATTGAATATAGATTTTAGTAATAAGATTTTTCTAATCAGTATTTTTTTTAAATAATATTTATCTCATTATATATGATATTTATTACATTCGGATTAATCACATAGTTCAGATTTAGTCTATTTTTTGAATCAATTAATATGATAGATGAACTACAAATTAATATGGTAGATAAATTACATTAGTTAGTTTGGAGCTTTGATCAAATTTCAAAAATGTGATTAATCTGAAACACTAAAGACTAATATCTACATTATGAATCACAAAAATCTTAGATTTAATATTTATTAAATTATTGTGAATATAATATTTATTATATTATTGTAAATATACTCTTTCATATACAACTAAATATATAAATCATTAATACCACATCTATATTACATGAGTGTGAATTTATCAATTTGCATGTAGCAAAATATATATTTATTAATTTGATTGGAGTAAAATACATAGCCACTTTGTGAGATTATAAAATCTCAAATGATAATAAATAACCTGTGATGCGCTTTGGAAGAACGAAGGTTAGCTGCAACAATTTAATCAAATACGACGTAATTTTCATTACAGAGTGGACATTATAGTTTCATTGATCTGAGTTGTTGGAGCCTTCATGCATAAGAAGATCGTTCACTCAATAGAATTGATTAATTTATACGTTAAATCATCGCTGTGTACATATGGCATTCCCATAGAATAATCGAATCATTCATGCAGAATCCATAAGTCTACCTCAACATTATGTTAATTGTATATTGGAATTGCGGTAGTTGAATGTCCCTGAAAATGTCAAATTTAGCTTCACAAGTTTTTTTTAATTGTTATTTAAGGTTTGTGGTCATAAAAGTAATTTAGTTAATTAGGATAGTTAACATAAAAATGCTGAGGTTTGCAGGGAACAAGCTTATGACAAAGAGGTTTGCGAATTCAAGCTTCTGTGATCTATATTATAATGTATAAAATGTTTTTTTTTTAATTATATTAAAGATTTTGGTCGATTTTTTCGAACCAATAAGTGTGGTTCATCTTTATGACACGACGAAGATGTAGATATAAAAAAACAGTTAAATAAAAAGCCAAATCAACCTAACAACTAGAAAAATGGCTATATTTAACAAGAAGAAATAAAAAAGATATTTTTATTATTATTATGCTAATGTATAGCCATCGCTTTGAAGTTTTGTATATTGGTTCTCCTGAAAATAATTTATTTCATGGCTTAGTTGACGTAAAAACATTGAGGTTCGTAAGACACAAGTTACCGTTGGAGAAATAGACAGAGATTTAGCATCACGGTGGTTAATGGTTGTAAAATGCCATATTATTAAATTTGAAATTAAATAGTAGATTTTAGATTTTTAAAATAATCGTCCAAAAAAATTTCGTTACAGTGATGGAATGACTTTTTTCCAATTTTAATCAAATTAAAAATTGAGTTGTATATCAATTATTCAATCTGTCAATTATTCATTTAATTATATATATGTTTATTTATTTTGGAATAAAGTTTTTGGAATTTTAACTAATTATCAATAATTGTTATATGGATGGTTTTCTTAGTAGTATACACAAATTTAGGTTGAGGTTTATTTCCAAAATAATTATGCTTTTTTCTTTTTTTAATTAAATTCATTGTCTCAATAAAAACATTTTACAACCCATTATAAAGGTGACGTGTGATTTTGATTATGTTTGCTCAATGTGGAGTACACACATATATAAACAAAATGAATTCTTTACCATTCCAAATAAATCTTTAGTGATTTTAAATTATGAAAATAAATTTAAAATCATTATTTGAATTTTAATAATTTATTTTCCATATGAAATTTATATAATTTTCATTTCTAAAAGCAAGATTACTCTTATTTTTTTCTTTCATTAGTATTTAGTATCAGAAGTTATTATAGACTTGGTTCATGAACTTTGGAGATTGGTGACCACCACATCCATAGAATATTTGTACTAGATAGATCCCAAGAGTGTCCAGAGAAATGAACCAATGACTTCTCAATAGCAAAGGTGCTTTAACTACACAGAATCTAACAATTGAGCTAATTTATTAATTAATGATTATTAATGTTAATAATAAAATTAATTACGAAAATGGTTAATAATATTCTACACTCCAAAAAGAAGGTTTGCACTTCTAGGGATTTGATCCATCTCAAAGCATGATAGATCCATACTTAGATGGATCTAAGTTGGTTATTGTAAAAAAAAAATGTCATATGAACAGGTGTCATATGAATTGAGTTATGGTTTTTTGAGTGTTGGTAAGCCATGGTATTGTAACATAGCCTATTTACAAATTAACGATCTAGATATAAAGTGGAATTGAATCCCCATGGCTAAGAATCACATGACAAGTTTTTTTTAAATGTATATATGTTTAACTTATATATTATCAATTTTTTTTGTCATTAATAAGAATAATTATAATTTCAAATAAAGTTATAATTTAGTTAATATTATCATTTTTAATTTTATCTACTTGAATTGTATGATGAAATGTTTTAAAGGTTATTGTAGATTGATATCTATTGACAATTTACCAACCATTTAATTAACCCTTGTTTTAAATATTATATTGCACTTGAACTTTCCACAATTTTGATATAGTTAATTAATTAATTAAAAATATCATTTTTAAATAATTATTTTAATTTTTATCCATCTATCAACACATTTAAAATAAATTATATTTCGTATAATTTGAATATCAAATTCTTTTCGTTTTGTAAGCCATTACAAAAGACTTCTATTAATAAATATAAGTTTTACATTGATAACATATGTCCTCCAAAAATGACATTTACACAAGCTCGAAAGAAGAAACTGCCTTGGATATGATAGACTCAATAAAATCACCCAACTTGGGGATTGTCTTCAGAGAAACTTTAATTTCCTCTCTTTATCACAACCTTGGTCCAACCTACAGGAGGTGGATAAATTAGGGTAATTTGCAAGTTTTCATTGAGAGCTGAAGAAGATTCCTTATTAGAGTCAGAAGATGCAGATTCATGAGCAAGCTTCAACATACCCAAAGAGGCATCTTTAATTACAAACTCCTTGTTTGTAGGGGGAACCGAGATCTTAGCTAAATCCTCATAAGGTTGATGAGTAGTGGCATTCTAATCTTGATCCCATCAAATCATATCATCATCAATGCCCTCATCCTCTTAATCAGAAGTAGAAGAAGACTCACCCTCCATAGGGGAACATTTGTAAGGTTTCGAAATTTTAGATTTAGACATTTTGTTACGTCACTTCTTGACCAAGATTAACAAAGGGAAAGAATTCTGTAAATTGCCAGTTTGAAGACAAACATGGCATCAAAATGCAATATTCTTGTAACCTAGAGATTGGGTCCAATGGTAATCACCAATTTTTAAATTTATTTGATTCGGAATCACTTTACTAATGTCAATTTCCACACATATTCTTCCATAGGTGTATAAACCATACTGCACTTGGGAGCGATCTATGGTAAAATAACGACCCAAGGAGTTACCTATGCCCTCAAAAACTAAAAAGTGAGAGATATGGGTAGACAAATTAGGAAGTCAGACCCAAATTAGAAGCTTGGTAATCACTATTGTGGAGGGATCGAAATCCAGAAACTAGGGGGTTATGAACATACCGACTCTACCCCAAATCCAACGTCCACTAGTTTGGGACTTATCATAATATTTTGATTCAATGAACAACAGTATAAAGATACCCGTAGAGTAGAAGATAACCTTGCACTATTTATTCCATGTTAGCCTCACTCTCTTAAAAATCAATAATAAATCCAATTATTAAATTAAATAAAAAAAATCATGAGAATTCATCAAACTAAGGAGTCTAGTTTGGATGAGAGATTCCCTCCAACTAGCTCTCCTAAATTAGTGTGTAAGTCAAGAAATTGTCTCAACTAAGTGAGTCTAAGATAGACACACTATCTTAAGACCACTTACTCATGTATTTAAATGTATTATTAAATTTTTTGAATAATGTGAATTACATGAGCATGAGAGACCACATGATGGCTCTCTGCCTTTTATGCCAGTGTAATTTTTGTATGTTAATTTGTTGTGCATATGGTTATATGGCTTTGTAATTCTTCTTCATGTGGTATCAGAGCAAGAAAATCATCTCCTGCCTGTAGAGAAACATAACGATATGAGGATTTGATGAGTGCATCGTATATAATTGTGTATTGTGGCAGCATCGATATCAGGATTTGATGAGTGCATCGTATATAGTTGTGTATGGTGGCAGCACTAGCCAGTATGGATCTGCGCTAAGAAGTGACCATAATGTGCAATATAGGGAGAGAGGAGCCCTACACCATCATCGCAGTTAGCCTTCGCCGCATTTAAAATTGAGAGCCACCAGTTTCGAAGATGAATCGGTCTATATCAAGGAAACGGGAAGGCCACTTCCACACAGATTGAGAAGTGCCAATTTTCTCTCAGTAGGGATTCCAAGTGGTTTTTGAAGATTGTAATGGTAGTCTAAAGGCTAGAAAATTGTTGAAGAAGTGAAAACCTATTCTCGGGGAATGGTTCTAGAAGAATCGTTAAGATGTTGAATGGATGAAACTATAGAACCTTTGATGAGATTTTGCAATTTTTGAGCCCAATATTTGCGAGTCTCTTCTAGTTTAGAATCCATGTTGGAAAGATTTGAAGACAGAATTGAGATCGTCAACGGAATTAAAGTTAGACAGATGAAATTTAGCTTGAGGATCGATCCGAGAACCTTCCTGTGTCCTCTTCAATGTTAAAGCATCACTGATGTATTTTTGGATACTCTTCTTTAGATCCAAAAATTTATCGCTTCTTCTCTCTTCAATGTGTTCGTGCTTATGGTGGGATCTCTTCTCCAGCTGAAGATTACGGCTGCCAATATCTGATAAACATTTTGTGTCTGTGTGTGGGCCATTTATGATCTTGAATTAGTAGCGTGAAATCCATCTGCGTTGCACTCTGTGTGGACTGTGCAAATTCCGACATCAAACTGAACAACAGTTCTAGAAGCATGCCTAATTCACTCAAACATACGTAAAGATATTGAAACATTGACTTATGACACTGCATCCAGCTTCCACAGAAAATTAGTCAACACTAGGACAAAAAAGAGATATGTTGATTTTTTGATATGTTGAGCCCGAATGGTTTGATCTACATGTAAAAACTAAAAGAGCCATTCATTTTTTTGGGTTTAGTTGATGAAGATTATTGAAGGCCGAATATATTTTTGAAGCGCATGAGCTTGTTAGTTTCTTAATTTGGTTGCTTGATTATTGTCAAAGCCTATTTATTTTCATCCTCATGTCTAACTAAATTGTAGGATTGAAAGAATTATTTAATAAAGGTAGATTTCTATTGTGTTGCAATAATCACTACCTAAAGTCGAAATTGTGCCTAAATTTACATCAACTGATATCAAATCATCCAAGTTTGTTAGCAGCCAAGGGTTGAGTTTCTAAGACAAAATTGCAGAGATCGAACCATAGTTGGTAACAAGAGTAGACTCAGAAAATCATTCTGCTCTAGGAGGATCGAATTATTGCACGGGGCCGACTTGCTTGCATTTTCTTGAAGGCGAGCAGATCTGTGGTAGGGTTCATCTCTGTAATTTTTTCTTAAGAGACTGAATTTTGAAAGGATCAAATTCATTTGAATAACTGGCAAAATTGCTCCAAAAATCTCATCTCTTGGCTAATTGGTATTGTTGTAGCAGAATCATCGCTTCAAGGATACATCGAGCCATGTATTCCTATCACTTTCGACAAGGAAGGACTGTATAATCAAAGTTCTGAGCCTCTAATGATTGATTTTTCTTCGCTGAAAGAAGGACGAAATAGCTAAGTTTTCATGAGGCCCTAAACAAGAAGCGTCAACGAAGGGGAATGAAGATGGTAAATAGAAATTTCATATACGTCGGCCTTGTATTTTATTACAGGCAACGCCATTGATTGTAAGGGCAGCAGCAACCGCAACTGCATTGACAGGCAGGTATGACATTCAGGCCTGGCAAGCTTTCAAAGCCTGCCCCCCAACTCCTCATCTCCACAAATTCTACGAAGGAGGATTTCAACCCACCATGCACTTGACAATTTGATTAAGATTGGCAACAACCTCCAGGGGAAGCATATTAATAGTTAAATTCAAATTAGTGATTTTTTTCTCTTAAGGGCAGCTTATTGTTGAAATCTAAAAGTAGTATTTTAATTTGAGGTAGCTTAAATTCATTTCAAAGTCAAAGTCAAAGTTAAATTGTAATTGAGAAGTAATAATGACAAGTGAGAAAAGTGAGGGTTAATGTGAAAGAGAGGTAAAATAAATATTAAAGTTAACTTTGACACTAGAGCTTAGCATTATCATTGTTTTAAAGTCAGTTTTTGAAGACAATTTGATGCCAACAAGTTCTCAATATGTGCTTGAGATGCCTCACTAAAGACATTGTCATAATGATGTATATTGAAGGCTAATAAAAACATCTCTTTTTTTGGTGATCATGTCCTAGATCTGCCTAAAATTGAATAAGGGGATCATAGGTACACTTTGTGTCATGAATGTGCTTGCATGATTTGAGTCGAATTTGTAAAACATTGTCTTTATTATGCTTAAACAAAACAACTACATGCACATAAGAAAGTTTACATATACAAGTCATTGATCAAGCTCCTGAAATCAAAGTTCCCATAATCAATTAAGTTCATAAGCACAAAGTGTCACATCATCGACTTGATAAAAGTAATATTCTGCAACAACATTTCACAACAGCTAATTCATGCCATCAAGTTAAGGATGCTACAAATCAAACAATTCAAGCCTAATGACATCAAGAACACTTTTGTTTCACTTGCAAATAAACCCGTTTTAAACTGAATTGTCCGAGTGCATTTTCGGTTGTAACTAACACCCTCATTTGATTTGTTATAGTGCATACATTAATTCAAGTCATTTGTCACTTGAACATTTATCTTGGGTGCATTTTCAAGAGTGTTCGACATCCATCTTTTTTTTAGCACATTCAGTGCATCACTAAGTGTAGTAATCACACAAGAGTTCAAGACAACAAGTATTTCAAGCAAGTACAATAAAAAAGCAAGCGTGTCCATAACAATAATCAAGCAAGCAAACGTGTTCATAAAACAATCAAGCAAGGAAGCATGAGTATTTCATTCAAGTACACATAAAACAATCAAGCAAGTGTAAGCACATAATCAAGGAAGCAATCATCTTCAAACGATCATGGATTGTAATCTTCAAGTAAGCATCAAAACAAGCATGTGTCTATAGCAAGCACCCTAAGATCAAGCGAGTGTGTCAAGTAACCAAATCAAGTACAACAGTTCAACGCACAACAAGTGAGCCTGTGTAAAGTTCATTAAAGCATTCATAATGTTTCATTCAAGCAAAGTGATCGTCATCAAGCGAGCGTACAATCAGCAATTCTATCAAGTGTTTAAAAGCATCAGCAATCAATAACTAGTACAAGCGAGCGTGTCATTTCAGTGGTCGACTCAAGTGAGCAATTTTTTCAAGCACGACTTCTATGACAAGTCAGCCTGACTTTAAAGTAAGCAAGGAAACATGGAAACACACATTCAGTTGTCTGAAATTATTAACAATTTAATGTTATCATCAGCTGGTGACATGGTGCACATCAGCAAAACCACTGTTGCTGACATTCAAGTGAATATTCAACATGCACATGAAACGATTGAGTTCCTTCAACTAGAGTTGCAACTGTAGAGAAATGAGTTGCAAGAGAAGTGTGTTACTTCCAAATCTTTGACCAATCTAGAGACAACTGATCATTTGACTTCATTCGTCCAACCAACTTCAAGTGTTAGAGTTGTTCCAGTTCAACTTTCTTCCAAACCCATCATCAAGCCATGGGAAGAAATTCAAAGTAATCAAAATCGATGTGGCTTAGGATATGTCAAAGATAAAGACAACTTACATATCCATGATTATTCAAAGCCCATTCAGTTTGTAAGTGTTGAATTACTTGAATAAATCTCCTCAGCAAGTTCTCAGCAAGTTGCAGACAAATATACATGTGCGCAAACTGAAGTTGCAGTCAAACCAAAATTCCTTCATTGTCAAAGAACCGGTCATCTGGAAGATCAAGGTTTTGATCTCCATCCTTGTCACCATTGTGGCATGAAGAATCATTCATCAGAGAAATGTTGCAAACAAGACCAACTAGCCAGATTAAAGATCAATTATGCGTGGATTAATCCTTGTGAATGGTCGTCAATAGTAAAACGACTGTATAAGTTTTACAATAGGATTCACTCACACATATTGCAGCCAACAGTCAAATGAAGATGGTACTCTCTTGCAGTTGAATGGGGGAGTACACCAATGAAATACTCCTCCACCTATGGGAGGGAGTTCAGATATATTTTGGAGAATATTGCCTATCCTTTTAGTTGAAAAAGGGGGGGAAATGTCAATGAAATTGACAAGTGGTTGTCAGACTTAAAATCTAGAAAACATCAGCGAAGTAGCTAGTGGGCATCTCCATCAGCCAGTGGGTGATCATCATCAGCAAATACGCCAGTGGACATTCATCAAATTGTGTCAGTGGACATCGGATGTTGTTTTCAAGCAAAGGACAGTTGGATCCTTTTATGGCTTAGCAGATGATTGAGTTGTCAAGTGACATGCATAGATGAATTAGTCATGCAGGTAACTCATGGTCTCTTCATATTGTAATTTCTTCAACATCCAGCTTTGGCGGTTTTTCAGGAAATTTTTTTTTTGAGGATCAACTTGAGAACCTGGAAGATGGTTCCTTATTCATTTTGGATTTATCATTGAGGGGAAAATGTTAGCCTCACTCTCTTAAAAATCAATAATAAATCCAATTATTAAATTAAATAAATAAAATCATGAGAATTCCTCAAACTAAGGAGTCTAGTTTGGATGAGAGATTCTCTCTAACTAGATCTCCTAAACTAGTGTGTAAGTTGAGAAATTGTCTCAACCAAGTGAGTCTAAGATAGACACACTATCTTAAGACCACTTACTCATGTATTTAAATTTATTATTAATTTTTTTGAATAATGTGAATTACATGAGCATGAGAGACCACATGATGGCTCTTTGCCTTTTCCTCCAGTTTAATTTTTGTGTGTTAATTTGTTGTGCATATGGTTATACGACTTTGTAATTCTTCTTCATTCCAGGGCACATGCATCCACTTATAAAGGTTCGTTGTATGTGGCCATAAGCCATTGGAGCAGAAAATGAGCCCTTTCTCAAAGTAGAGATAGAGGTAGTCCTCTGGAGATGGGTGTGAAATTTCAACCGATGGAACATCCCCAGTTATGTCCACCTGAAACAACCTAGTTGTTGCCTTGGGCTATTGAGAGATGGCTCCTAAATTGACTGCATCATTGAAGGAAATAGTATTTGATGACGGGGATGACCCATCACCCTTAGAACCTTCATTTAGGCACCCAACAAGAGAGATAGAAACAACCTTCATAATTCCATAATCTTTGAGTACCTCATTTATCTTAAGCCACCTTCCTTTGTAAAGGTGACTTAACAAACCCACCTGAATTCCTCTCAACTCTTTAATTTTATTTTCCAACATGAATATGTCAAGATAATATTCGTTAACGAGTCTTAGTTTTAAGATATGAGTTACAGATCCAATCCTTACTACATTAATTGTCAATCTAGGGTTGTTAATTATTTCAAGTCATGCAAAGTCTATGTAGGCCACAAGTTCCCTACCCAGTATTGAGCATTCACAAGATACAAAGTAAATAATAGTAACGAAAATCTAGAGTAACAACAAGAAAAGAACTGTAACGAAAACCTAGAGTAAAAACAATTCGAAATAATAACAAAATTATAAAATAGTAAAGCAGAAATAACAAAACATTAATAGTATAATCAACACATACCAATCCACACAACTAACTCTAACAATGCCTGATCAGGAGATTGGGCCCAACTCTCTAATCAAGGCTATGGAAAATAGTAAAGATCACACGAGACTATAGAATATTGGAATTTTCGTTAATCAAAATGGAATTACAATTGAATTATGATGTTACACATCTCTCGTAGAAAAAGTCTATCATTCTGTTGCATTGAGCCTTACTTATACTATTGATCATTTCATGAATAGAATTTCACAAACTTAGAAATGGTGGCAATCATGCATTCCCACAAATATACAATGGTTGTTTAGGTAAAACCATAATCTAAAGATAACATGCAAGGTCGATCTTTAGCTTCTCGACAGTTGAACAATTCTAACAATCCCATCCTAGAATAGAGTCCTTAGTTTCTTCCTTAAAAGTGCATATTTGTCTTGTGCACATGTTGACACACCATCATTATGTCCTGAGCGTATAGTCTTTTCATCCATCTAGTTTAAGAAACCAATGGTGTTTAGTAAAAATATCCCCAAATTGGAAATGCTCCATTATGACCATCAATGGATGATTTGCTTAGTTTTTCTCGAACATATCTAGGCCCTTTTCCATTTGACTTGATTAATGACAGAAGATGTTAAATCTCTCAACTTAATATCTCCTACAAACGGTACTGGATTGAATGACTGATCCGTTCCCATAATATAATCATGCAGGTAAAATTCACATAGAAAATGCTGGTTAATATGATTGTGAACTCCCAAAATCCTCAGCAACTGCATGTGATCTTCTATGTTGGGACTTATCTCCTAGTGAGTACAACCCAAACAGAAAAAATATATTGGTCATGAAGGAAAATGGAATAATAGTTAGTAGGGGTCCTACATTCCATTATTTTTTGCATTAAGGTGAACATCTCATCCTTATCAGTTTTTAGTAACTAGACTTGTCCCTACAACTCTTTGACCTCCTTATTCAACTTTTCCTGTTGTCATTTCTCCTTTTCAATCAGAGTAGTATAATCAGCATCCACCCTTACTGCATTTTCCTAAATCTCCTTTATTTCCTTCTGATGAGCCTTCATGGGAATTGATCCACGCTAGAAACTGAAACTAGTGGCCTTCCATTTCTGGATCTTTGTCGCCAAAATAAACTCCTGAGCTTCTTCAAGATGGAGGAGTGTCTCGATTTGTGTATATGCTAAGGCCATCTTATTATCCTTTGTTTGGACTACCACCAAAACTGTCCCGCCGAGCCCAAGGGTTGTGGTTGCTTGGTCAAGATTAATCTTTCGCCTTTTCCTTTCTCGTTTTCGCAACTGCATCACATGTTTCCTTAGTTTAGTAATTTCCTCCTTTAACTGAATGTTTTATTTGAACAACACTCGATACTAGCTCTAAATGGGGGCTTTCCTTTTTATAAGTTCCTCAAAAAATTCCTACTTCACCATGACTTCCTCCATCTATCTCAGAGTTGATACTGGTCCTTTTGGAGAGACATTAAAAACTCATCAAACAGTTCCCCTTTTACCATGACTTCCTCCATTTTTTCAGGTGTCGTGATCATAGAGCGGCATCGATAAATCCTCTTGCAAACTCTATTACTATTGAATTTCCTTCTATTTACTTAGATGTCGATATTGGTTCTTGTGTAACAGTATCGGCAACACTTCCTTCCTCAATTTTTTCTGAGGTCGATATTGGTTCTTATGGAGTAGTGTTGACAAAAATTTCCTCCTCCACTTGTTCTGAATTCGACACTGGTTTTTGTGGAGTAGTGTCAGCCACAACCTCTTCTCTTATTTTCTCAGGAATTGATATTGGTTCTTATGGGGTAGTATCAATGGCCACCTCTCCTTCCATTTGCTCTAAGGCTGACGCTGGTTCTTATGGATTAGTATAAATGGAAACCTCCTCTTCCATCTGATCAAGAGTTGATACTAGTTTTTTTGGTGTAGTATCGACAACAAATTCTTCTATTTCTTCCAAAGCGAATACTGGCTCTTGTGTAGTAGTATCAGCAACAACCCTTTCTTCCATTTGTTGAGAGGCTGACACTAGTTCTTGTGGGACAGTGTCATCCACAACTCCTTCCTCCATTTGGTTCAATGTCAACACTAGTTCTTATGGAATAACATCGATAACAATCTCTTCCTCCAATTGTTCATGGGCTGACACTGGTTCTTGTGGGGCAGTCAGCCACAACTCCTTCCTCCATTTTCTTTGGTATCAATACTAGTTCTTGTGGAACAACATCAACAACAACCCCTTCTTCCACTTCTTTCAACATTGATACAAGTTCCTGTGATGCAGTATCAATATCATCTCCCTCTCCTTCTGCCATCAATCCTACAAAATTATATTTCAAATGAAATATTATTTCTCTCACCACACAAGGAGGAGAACAGAATTTCCTTGCTCCTCTCGGCAGGGAGGCCATAAGTGGAGAACGAGGAGTAACAACTTTAGTTTCCATTCCACTAACATCCTTTGTTTCAGTTTCCTAGGTTCCTCCATTATTCCCTAAATCATCTTTTTTTTCCACCATTTCTTCATCTCCTTTTTCCTCTACCTCCTCCAGAGTTTTCTCCATTACTTACTCTTCAGGCATTTTTTCTTCCAACCATATAGGCATTGTGGCTCCAACTTCTTCTTTTGATATCTCAACCAATTGTTGTCAAGTCATGGGAGTATGTAACAAAGCTTGAATTACCAATAACCTGACGAGCCCATGATTTGTAAGGACGGCCAATGCCTAACGCGAGTGGGGCACAGACTGGGCCATCAATTTCAAGTTATTCAAAAGGAAAAATGGAACATTTATAGAATGCACATGGCGAAATTAAAGACGGGCTAAGAGTTTAAAATGATATTTAAAGATGATAGATAACTAATCTTCACATTTGATATACCTCATTACGAAGTATGCAACCTCTTCCCAAGGTTGTGGTAGCGATTTCCAGTCATAACCATTCCCTTTATGCATCACATTCTCCCCGCCTATAGGAGTAACTCTAGAAACTTTTGCATTAGTGCTCTTCTGGTAAACCATTTCTTTCCATTTTGTGGAAACCCACTGGTAGTTGAAATAACCTCCTTAGTTACCTAATTTTCCAGTCCATGAACCCTAGAGTGATTCCCTTCTAGCTTCAATGAAAATGCAATTTTCACCCCTTCATCAAACCCTTGTAACCTTTTGAAGTCTGTCACCCTACATTCTAGAAGATTTGTGATACTTTTGGTTGATTCCTAACCTGTTCTGTGATTTCTGGTTCATATCTAATGGCTTGGCCACCCATTTTCTTGTTAGTTACTCTGTAACAACACTTAGAGTAGTAGAAAACCGTTAAGAGGACAGTTAGCCAATAAAATTTGCGGTAACCGGAGTGACATTGAACTGAATCAAGCAAGAGTTATGATAAGAGTGGCGATAAATATGGTGATGATTATAATAATTATTCCAATACATTGGAAATGACCACATTTTAATGTTTCCATGTGTATTTCTACATAATGCAATTTCCAATGAACATGGCAGTGTTCATTGGAACATGATCTTCCAGTGATGTTACCTAATGGCAGTTGTTATGTTCTTCACAACCTAGTCTGGCTATCTTTACTTTTGGTAGTTACGATTTACCACTTGTTGCATGTGCTCATCATTTTTAGAAGCCATGTCAAACTTGGGTTGGCCATATCACAAGATTTTGCAGAGCACACTTTGCCTCGTTTTGAGAAAAATAGGAAAAACCATTTTTCCATGCATACACGTCAAACACACTTAGCTCTTTGTAAAAGAACATTTTATTACCAAAATCAAATATATAATGTATTTGTAAAAGAACATTTTACTACCAAGATAAAATAAATAATGTTTATTGTCTATCTCAATAAGTATTCTTATTTTAGTTGTAGAATTAGAAAATATTATGAAAGCTTCAATTGCTGCTTGATTTAGATGTTGTATTTCAAATTCCAACATATTCCCCAAATCTAGAATCTAAATAAGTTAAGCAGAGAATATGCAATAAATCTGGATAAGTTCAGTCGATCTCAACATGCTCAATATTCCAGCATGCTTGCAGACTAGTAAATATGCAATGCTTGCATGCTTTTGGTTAAAAAATGTAGAACTGAAATTTAAAAGTATAATATATAAATCACTATTATTATATAATAAAAAAAATTTCATATATTAATTTAATATTTAGTTTTATTCTTATATTATTTTGATTTTTATCATTATTTATAACTAAATTATCAATGTAATTGGAAAATTAGTGAAAACAAAGTCATCATTATTTAATTAAAGCATAATATACTTTTTTATTAACCAGTGTATTTAATTTTAGATTTTTTTTAATTGAATATATTTTTTTAGCAAGAAAACTTACAATTAATATATTTATAATTAGTGTATCTTTAATATTACTTTTATTTTGATATTTTTTATAATTAAATTGTTAAGAAAACAATATCCATACTTATAATAAAGTATAATGTAAAATTTTATTAATTAATTTACAATTTTATAATTAAATATATATTCCTTTACTAAGCAAAATAATTGTGATTGTTTATATTGTTTTAATTTTTTCCCAAAATGAATTAGTTTGTTTCAGACAATTACTTGTGCTCACTTCATAATTAGTTGTTAGTTTTAAATTTTTTGTGTGATATTGTAGATATTCCAGTGACGTTATCCAATGGTAGTGTGAGGTGTATTCATAATGTTATGTATGTGCCTGTGATCAAGAAAAATCTGATCTTTGTGTTCTCAATCACAGATCAGACTATGAAGGTTGAATTATTCAAAACACATTTCATAGTAAACAACTTGTTGGATCACTGCAAGCTATTTTCTTCAAGAGTCGGGGTTGGAGGCTTGTAGAAACTTGATATCACCAACAAAAGTCATCAAGCACTGACTTCTACAGCAATGTCGACTAAAATTATTTAGCACCAAAGGTTTGGTCATTTCAATTAGCATGATTTATTATTGTTGCAAAAACAAAGAATGGTTGAAGGACTCCCTATGCTAAAGAATGATTATGTTGTTTGTGAAGGTTGTGCATTAGGAAAAATTCACAAAGATGAATTCCCCTCTAATTCTAATAGGAGAAGAAGAGATGTATTACAACTTTTGCATTCTAATGTTTGTGGACCTATGCAGAATAGATCCATAGGAGGTTCTTATTATTTTTTGTTGTTCATTGATGATTGCATAAGGTACACTTGGGTGTACTTCCTTAGGAAAAAGAGTGATGTCTTTCAGTATTTCAAAGAATTCAAAAATATGGCAAAGAAGGAAATAGGGAAGTTCATAAATATCCTTCATTCATATTAAGGGGGAGAGTACAGATTGGGGAATTTCATAAAGTACTCCAAGGACCATGGAATTGTACAACGATTTATAGTACCCTACACTCCATAATAGAATGATGTTGTGGAAAGGAAAAACATGACATTGGTGGTGTGTGCATAGAGTATGATCAAAGGTAAGAACCTCTAAAATGATTTTTTAGCATAGGATGTTAGTATTGTTGTTATTTGAAGAACAAAATTCCAACAAGGTATCTTGACCTCAAGACCCCATTTGAATCCTTGTATGGTTTTAAAGTAGGGATTCATCATTTGAGGGTATTTGGGTGTAAGGCCTTTACATATATCCCGAAGGAAAACAAAAAGAAACTTGATGTTAAATGTATCAAATGTATTTTTGTAGGATATTGTTTGGATGCTGTTTATAATTTAAAGCATACAAAATGTTTGATCCATCTACTCACAAAGTATTTTTGAGTAGAGATGTAATTTTCCATGAATAGGTAGATGAAGACAATAAGGAAAACAACTATGAAAGGTGAAAAAAATAAGATTGTGGAAGAATCCAGTGATATGCACACCACCAACAGTCAGAGCTCGCCTAGATGTGGAGAATTACCTTCAAAGAATAGGGGTGAAGATAGCGCAGCGCGAAGGAGATCCACTCGGAAGATTCGCCTACCTGAAAGGTATAAGGACTATGCCATGGTGACTAGTGTTTTGAATGTCATAGAATCCATGATTTTTAATGAAAGTAATGAACATGAAGAGTAGAGAAAAAAAATATAGGAAGAATATGAATCTATAATTAAAAATAAAACCTCGGAATTGAATGAATTTCTGAAAGATAAAGAGCCCATAGGATGTAAATGGCTGTACAAAACCAAATTTAAAGAAGATGGTAGAATAGATAAATATAAAACTAAATCGGTGGGAAAATGGTACTCACAAAAGGAGAGCATTGATTATGCATAAACATTTGCACCTGTAGCTAAATTAAATACTATTATACTGCTAATTTCATTAGCTACAAAGTACCATTGGAATTTGCAGCAATTAGATGTAAAATTTTATTTTCTAAATGGTGATTTAGAGGAGGAGGTGTATTTGACAAAACCTAAAGGGTTTGTGGAAAAGGGGTAGGAAAATTTAGTTTGTAGATTAAAAAAAGCTTTGTATGGGCTGAAGGAGGAACGTAGGTCATCGTATGAGAAGATAAATTCCTTATTTATTTAGCAGGGTTTCTTGAGAAGTCAAAGTGATCCAAAATTGTATAACAAATTTGATACAAAAGGGCATGTAGTACGGATTTATTTATATGTTGATGATTTAATTATTACAGGAATTTCAGTCAAACTAATTGATGGAATTAAGCAGCAGATGTCATAAGTACTTGACATGAAAGATCTTGGTAAGTTACATTACTGTTTAGGCCTTGAAGTGTGTAGAGATGTTGGTCAGAATTTTGTCTCTCAAGGTGAGTAGGTCAGAGAATTTCTTAAAAATGTTAAGATGGATCAGTGCATAACAACTTTTGTTCCAATGTAATAGAATGTGAGACTTCATTTTGAAAATGGCTCAAAGGAGGTTGATGATACATTATATAGGTAGCTAGTTGGAAGCTTGAATCATCTTATCACAACTAGAACTAACATTGCATACTCTGTTAGTGTGTTGTTAGTTTTTGGCTAGACCTCTAGAAAGTAATTAAAGAGAAGTGAAAGAGGCACTCATATTGGGCCAATAATTTGAATAATAAGAGATCTACTGTAGGTTATGCATTTAGTATTAGATTAAGGATTGTTGCATGCAACAACAAGAAGCAGCTTGTTGTATCTTTGTCATCCACAGAGGTAGAGTATAAATCTTCATGTGAAGCAACTTGTGAAGTTGTTTGATTGAGGCGAGTTCTTGAAGATGTTGGAGCAGAATAAAAGAAGGCTACAATGATCAAAAGGTGGTGACCAGATCTCGATCAAGTTGGAAAATAATCCAATATTTCATGCAAGGACAAAGCATGTTGATGCTTAGTTTCATTTTATTAGAGAGAAGATACAGTCTAAAGAAATTTTTCCTGAATATTGTAACACTTGTGAAAATGTTGTTGATATTCACAAAACCCCTTGGAAGATGAAATTTGAGTTGTTTAGGGAGATCTTAGGTGTGCAGATAAATCCTTTCTCCACTAAGGGGAAAACTTGAAAATAATGGAGAATGGATTCATTAGTTAGTTTTGATTGTGTGTATTTAGGAATTAGATCCTATTTTTTCAAAATTTGTTTGATCTCCCTAACTAAATGGACTCCTACAATATATGTATCTTTTGATTTCTTATTCAATGAATGTTTAGTAGCGCTACTTGGGAAGCCTCCAAGTGCAACTTGACTCACCAATGAGCTGTGTGGTTTATTCCAAATTTTTCTTCCATATTTTTGAGTTATATATATATATATATATATATATATATATATATATATATATATATATATATATATATATATATATATATATATATATATATAATATATATATATATAATATATATATATATATATATACACACACACACACACACTGCGAGGGGGGTGAATCAATATTTCACTTCAATTAGTTAATTTTAATCCTCAAAGCATTAAATAACATTAGCATAAGATCCCCCACAATGGGTGTCAATTCACTAGCACATCACAGTTATGATGGCAATGCCTAGTGCATACGACTACACAACCTCTTTCGTATTATTTCCCACATGAAAAATCTTTGTGATATATTCTCGCATGTAGAGTAATCTTGGATGGTTCAGATGGATGTATGCCTCCCAATGGGAAGTTCATTGGATATTAATTTCATGTAATCATATCAAGATGTGGCTCTTAGTTTGCATGATCGAGGGAAGTATATTGAGGAGGTGGTGCTTTGTTCTAGACCTACCATGGTTATTGGATAATAGCTTTGTCATATTGCAATTTCCACTAGCCACACTCATATTTGATTGTTATGTCGTTAGTTATCACAATGGCATGCATCCAATGGGTTGCCCAACATATAGTTTATTTAGGTTCATAGGATGGTGGTAGATTGAATTTTATTTATTCTTAATGTTGGGTCCTCACCTGCCCAACACAATGGTTTGGTCTCTCTAGGGCTACATGTGGCTAGGTTGACTCCACGTTCTGGATCAACAATTCTATCAGATTTTTTGTCTCTTCTTCGTCTGTCAATTAGTTTAGTTCACCAATATCAATGCATTCATCTTAAACATAGTTATCAATCAAATGAGAAAATAACCTAGTACCCATTTTTTTGAGGTTGCAAAAAATATCCCGATTTTGAAAATTGGTGATTAAGAATACACCTTTTTCTTTAGCATATTTTTGGCACTTTAAGTTTTCTTATGTATCAAGTATGGACATTTTTTTTAAATGTTAGTTATTTTCATGCTAATTTTAAAAATTGTTGATGTAACATCAACACATTTTTTTAAAGAGCTTATTTTTGACACTTTAAATTTTTCTATGTATCAAGTATGAACATCCTTTTAAAATTTTAGTGATTTTTATCTTGATTTTGAAAAGTGTTGAAGCAACATCAACCATTTTCGTTTAGAGGGATTATTTTTTACACTTTAAATTTTCTATTGTATTAAGCCGGAATATTTTTTTTTAAATGATTTGATTTACATGTTGGAAATAAAACATAAAAAATAAAGTAAAAAAATGACAAAAAAAAACTCAAATAATAAAAAATATTAAAAAAGAAAACACCCATAAATATGTAGAAAAAAAACAAATTAAATTGTAAAAATAAATAAATTAAACAAAAAATAAACAGATATTAATCAATAAATAAATAAAAAGAAAATATTTCTAAAAAGACATAACAATTTAAAGAAAAAAATGAAATAATCCAAAAAAAACATCTATAAATAGTTTTTTAGAGCTAAAACAAAAAAAAAAAACAAAAAACAAAACAAACACAAATAAATAAAAATAAAAAATAGAAGAAAAATAAAAAATTTAAATTCAAAAAGAAAATTAAAATTAATAAGAACAAAACAAAAAAAAAAAATAAAAAAGTTAAATTCAAAAACTAAAAAACAAAAATTATAAAATTAAAAGAAAAATGAAAAAAATAAGACAATTAAACTAAAATCAAAAACAATAAAAATAAAAATTAAAGATTAAATTAAAATAAATCAAAACAAAAATATTTAAAAAAAAAAAACGAAAAAATAAATAAATAAAAAATCCCCACCCAGGGGCTAGCAGGGTCGATTCTGGGTTGTGGGCGCAGGCAGGGAGGCGGTTGCATGCTGCTTCCTCCTTGCCCACATCCATATCCAACCCCCTCTAGGGGTTGGCAGGGCTGATTCTGGGAATCAACCCTGCTAGCCCCTAAGCGGGGTTGGGCACAGGCGCAGGCGGGGAGGAAATATAATAGTAGTGTATTCCCTTATTATTATTTTCATTGTAGCCCCTTATTGTTATTGTTGTTCCCATGTTGTCCCCATATTGTTATTATTGTGCCCCATAGAAGCCCACTATTGTTATTGTTGTGCCCTTACATTATTATTGTTATGTCGACTCTGATTATATTGTAACCCCTTAGACTCCTATATGTAAACAGGAGGTCTTGTCATTTGTATCAACCAAGAATTGTTCATTTGTGTAATGTAAAGGAGGTTTCACCCTCAAAGAGGCTAATTTTGGAGTCATTGGTCTAACTTTTCTTCTATTTTGTGAGATGGTTGCATAACAATTGGTATCAAGCTTTGGATTCTAGGGTTTCGCTGCTTCAAGTAGGTCATCGTGGAATTTGCACTATATCATATTTTATACGATCATTCAGAACTTGAAATTAAAACCCATTTGAACCAAACTCTTGATGAACCTCAGATACAAATTTTAGATCTTTTCTCACTATATTTTCAAAGATATGATCCAAGTAAGTTAGGGTTTTTGTAGGCTCCCGAATTATATCTCAAACAAGTGACCTGGGGAAAATAGTCATAATTTTCTCCCTGAGAATGAAATTGAAATTTTGTAAAAAGTTACAGAAAGAGGATGGATAGCAACATTCTTTGTATCGTTTTCAGGTATGAAGGTTAAAACAGTGACATGTGAGACTTTGTACAAGTTCACTCTATGGAACGAGGCTATAATAAGGTCATTGTGGGAGATTTGGAATAACACTTTCTCGGAGAATCCAATCTTGATCAAACTTGTGAGGTTGGAACTATGACTCAATGGGCTACCACATGACACAATTTTAGACCTTGGAGATCCGAAATTCTAGATATACAACAGATTCAATATCGAGGTCCTATAAAGTGAAAAAGGTGTGTAGTCTTTTCAAAATTTTGCATAAGTTTGGTTTGAAAAATTAGTTTGAAGGAATTCAAAAGACATAGTGAAGCATAATTATCATTAATTGATGCCTCGAAGAAAGAAAATGGAAACATCTAGTAAGCAACCTGAAAGCTCTACCATGACTCATGAAGAAGAAGAAGAAATGCAACATGATATATCAAAATTACGAGACCAAATGCAACAATTTTCACTTTAACAAAAAGTAACATAAGATAAGATGGATGGTTTAAAGAAAGGCATGGATGCTAAGGTGAATGGTGTGGAAGCTACTATGGATGGCATGGAATCTAAGATGGATCATATAGAGGAAAAACTTAAATGCAACATGGAAGATTTGAAGATAGATTTTATAAAGTTGCTACAATAAATGCTTACTAATGGTGAAAGGGTAGTAAAGGAAACTCATGATGAGAACAAAATAAATGTTAATCATGATTTTATAGAATCTAACATTGGATTGAAGACCCACCATGTTCCAAAGATTGATATGAGGAATTTTGATGGCAAGGATCCCATAACATGGATACTACATATGAAGCCATATTTCAATCTCCATAATATGCAAAACACACAAGCGATACGCATTGCAACTTTATATTTAGAACCCAATTAGTTTGTATGGTATAGATGCCTTTGCTCTTATAAACAAATTGTCACTTGGACAATTTTTATGGACGAAATGATAACACATTATGAGGATACACAAATAAACACTTTTTTTAGCCAATTGATAAATCTCAAACAAAAGGGTTCAATGGTGGAGCACATTGCAGACTTCCAAACATTGAATATAAGGGTAAAATATATTCCATATGAGCATAGGATTGATGTGTTCATAGGGACATTAAAGGATAACATCCAAGATGAGGTTCTCCTTTGGGAACCTGATTCATTGGAGAAGGCATTCAGGTTGACAACAAAAATTGAAATCAAAATTATGGAAACAAGGAATCCTACCACTCACAACTATGAAGATGGAAGTGTTGTTGCCCCTAGCCTTCCACAACCTACAAGGTTGACACCACAACAATTGGTAGAAAAGAGAGCAAAAGGGATTTGTTATAGTTGTGATAACAAATACGCTAAAGGCCATAATTGTGCTGAGAAGAAATTATTTTACATAGATTGTGAAGAGGAGGAAGAAAATGAACAAGAAACATCAAAAGAAGAGGATATACACCAGGAAAAAACCCTAGAGAAATAAGAAATGAACCCGACCATATGTTGTAATGTATTGGCCGGAATTACCACTCCTAAAACTCTCAATATAGAAGGACATATCAAAAAGGAAAAGGTAATAGTGTTGATTGATTCGGGCAGTACCCATAATTTTATTCATTTTAAGATAGCCAAGGAATTGAATTGCTTCCTATATCTAGCACCAGAGTGTCAAGTAATGGTTGCAAATGGAGGAACCATAAATTTCTATGGAAACTGCCATAATATCAAGCTATCCATGGGAGAATATTTATTGAATAGCCCAATGCTTTCCATTCTAATGGGTGGTGTTGATGTTGTACTAGGAGTCCAATGGCTACAATTTTTGGGTACAATAACTTTTCATTTTCAAGAATTGTTCTTGAATTTTTTTGGAAGGAAAGGAATTTGAATTAAGGGTTATCGTAGGGAAAACAAGAAATATAATAAGCTCTAACGGCATGAGAAATATTCTACGGAAAGAACAATGGGGCATAATTACACAAATATGTTCACTAGAGGTTCACACATTGAAATAATTTATTTCCCCAGATCTCCAAAAATCCTTGGACAATCATTCCGAGGTATTTGATACTCCCAAAGGCCTCCCACCAACTCGTGATCATGGACATGCTATTCATTTGATTCCAGGAAGTGTTCCTCCAAACATCAGGCCTTACAGATATTCCTATACCCAAAAGAGTGAAATTGAACGTATGGCTGCAAAAATGCTAGAGGTTGGTATAATTCAATGTAGTCAATGTTCTTTCTCTTCTCTAGTAGTATTGGTGCACAAGAAGGATGGATCATTATGCATGTGTCCAGATTATAGCGAGCTCAATAAGCTCACTATTAAATATAAATTTTCCATTCCTTTCATTGGTGAATTATTGGATGAATTACATTGATCAATTTACTTCACCAAGTTAGATGTTTGTTCAGGATATCATCAAGTCACAATGAATACTGAAGATATTCTAAAAACAACATTTAGAACTCATGAGGGTCATTATGAATTTTTGGTCATGCCTTTTGGCCTTACTAATGCACCTTCTACATTTCAAGGTTTGATGAATTCCATTTTCAAACTCTTCCTTCGAAAAGTTTATGTTATTATTTTCTAATGATATACTAATCTACACCAGGTCTTGGAAGGATCATGTTCAACATGTTGACAAGGTGCTCAAAATATTGGAGGAGAAACAATTATATGCAAAAACCTCCAAATGTTTCTTTGGAGTACAAGAGGTTGAATATCTGGGTCATATTGTATCTCATGAAGGTGTTAAGGTATACCCTAGAAAAGATAAAGCCATTAAGGAATGGAAAATCCCTACATCCATAATGCATCTATGTGGATTTCTTGGGTTGATAGGGTATTATTGCAAGTTTGTTAAAAACTATGGGAGAATAGAAGGACATCTAACAACATTATTGGAGAAAGATGCATTTTCTTGGACTCCATAAGCAACAAAGACCTTTGAACATCTTAAAGAGAAAATGTGCCAAGCATCGGTCTTAGCTATACCAGAATTCACAAAAACCTTTCTTGTGGAATGTGATGCCTCATGAAATGGAATTGGTGTTATTTTAATGCAAAAAGAAACATCCATTTCTTTCAAAAGTTGTGCAATCAAAGGAAAGTATTCACACGAAGCTATTTACGAGAAGGAAATGTTGGAAATACTACATGCACTTAAGAAATGGTGACCTTGCCTACTAGAAAGAAACTTCTAGGTAAAAATGGATTATGATAGTCTTAAATACTTTTTAGAAGAAAGATTATCTTTAGAAGAGAAGCAAAAATGGGTCACAAAGATGTTGGGTTATGACTTTGAAATCATCTACAAAAAAGGGAAGAAAAATGTTGTTGCAAAAGTACTCTCAAGAAATGATGAGGATGTGGAAGCATTGCTTAGCGCCATTTATATTATCCAACCAGATTGGAAAAACAAAGTAAGGGATGAATGGAAAAATGATGAAAAAGTGTGGACACTCATTCAAAAGTTACAACAAGAACCCAGTGCATCTGATACATTTAGCTGGAAAAATTATTTGTTATGGTGCAAAGATTGCTTATACCTCTGTAAGAATTCCCAACTTAAACAAAACATTCTTATGGAATTGTAAACCTCTCCCTTAGGAGGGCACTTAGGATTTTTAAAAACTTACCACAGGGTTAAGAAGGATTTTTTTTGGGATGGCCTTAAATTTGATATTCAAAAGTTTGTGGTGGAATGTTTTGTTTTCCAACAAAATAAAGTTGAAATCATTAAAACCCCGAGTCTATTAAAACCTTTACCGATTCCAAGTCAACATTGGGAGGAGGTTTCAGTGGATTTTATCATGGGTTTACCTAAGTTTGAAAAGAGTTTCATGATGTTGGTACTTGATAGACTTACCAATTATGCACACTTTTGTGCATTATCTCATCCCTTTCAAGCCAATAAAATTGCTACTACATTTATGGATGTTGGGTTGTGTTATATTATTTCCACAACTAGCCCACGTAGTTAACTAGGGGGTTCAAAGGGGGCTGGAGCCCCCCTTTGTTGCACCAATTGTGTAACAAGGGGAGTCACAGGGGGTTTGAGGGGCGTAGGTAACCCCACTCTATGGAGTCTGAGGCAGCGCCCTGTAAAACTTTGTTTTTCGACCCTATATTAGGTTGGGAAAACCTACCTATGGTTTTGTGTGTGTTTTTTGCACATGGTTTTGGACGTGATGGTTTTTGCTCCATGGTTTTGGATGCGATGGTTTTCGGTCCATGGTATTGGATGCTTCGTCATGTATAAATATGTATTGTAACATTGAAAGGAATATAATGAAAAATCAAGCTGGTAGTCCTGGTTTTGGGATCTAGGGGAAAATCTTCGTGTATATGTGTTTTATGTGTTATGCTCTCACATTGTTTATTTCTGTGTTTTAAAATTCGTATGCAGGTAATTTTTTCATGGGGTTAAAACCTACATTTGGTATCAGAGTTGTTTTTGGCTTCAAGGGGACGCCTTTGTTGTTGAGGGGTTTCGCTCGAGCCTATGGTAGACCCTGTTCAGTGGGAGATCTGCGAGATCAATTCTGGTGGTGAAAGAAGATGGCGAGGAGTGGAAATATAGAGATCAAGAAATTTAATGGTCAAATTTTTGAGTTGTGGAAACTCAAGATGGAGGATCTATTGGTGGATAAATATCAGTGGATCATGGTAGCTCCAGGTACTAAACCAACGAGAGTTTCTGACGAAGAATGGAAAAAGTTAGATCGGAAGGCAAAGAGCATAATACAATTGTGTGTCTCAGATTCAGTATTGTTGAATGTGTCAGGGGAAGCTACAGCTAAGGCTATGTGGGACAAGTTAGGGACTTTGTACCAATCTAAGTCTCTAGTGAATAAACTGTTCCTGTGGAAAAAGCTATATAACCTCAGGATGAAAGATGGAGACTCGGTGATAGAGCATCTGAAAACATTTAATACTGTGGTAAGTCAGTTATTATCTGTTGATATTTAAATTTCAGATGAAGATAAGTGCATCAATTTGTTGTGTTCTCTACTAGATTCATGGGATAGTTTGGTTATTGTAATAAGTAGTAATACAACTGCCTTGCAGTTTGATGAAATAGTCTCATCCTTGCTGACAGAGGAGATGAGACGGAAAAATATGGAGACCCCAAATGGTGATGCCTTGTCTGTACGAGGATGGTCCCAAAACAGAAACAAAAATAAGTCATCGAGTGGGAGATCTAAATCTAGAGGGAGATCTAAATCTCTAGGAAAACCTGTAAAGGTGGTGTGCTAGAAATGTGGAAAGGAAGTGCACTACAAAAGTGATTGTAAATCTAAAGCTCCTAAAAAAGGAAAGAGATCTGATGATGCTCCTTCTGTAGAGGCAAAAATTACCTCACATGAAGGTGGGGATGTGTACTTGGCTTCTTCAAGTACACATGTAGATCATGAGGCATGGTTTATTGACTCACGTGCATCATTGCACTTCACTCCCCATAGAGAGTGGTTATGTGAGTATGAGAAATATGATGGTGGTGATGTCTTCTTGGGGGATGACAAGAAGGTTAGAATCGTTGGTCGTGGAAAAGTAAAGTTGAAGTTGCAAGGTGGAAGGGTTAGAACACTTTCGGGTGTTCTACATATTCCTGCATTAGCCAGAAATATGATTTCTGTAAGCGAGCCAGATGATGCAGGTGTAAAAATAGTGTTCGAGAAGGATACCTGCAAGATGGTTCAAGGGGCACTAGTATTGATGCAGGGACTTCGGATTGGAACTCTGTACAAGCTGCAAGGTAGCACTTCTGTTGATGGGTGCAATAGTTCTGTGGTTCCTGAAAGTGGAGCAGAAAATTTAGTGGTATCTGGAGAGAAGACCATGTTGTGGCATCAAAGGCTTGGACATATTGGAGAGAAGGGCCTTCGAATACTTCAAGGTAAAGGTATGGTAGAGGGTATGAGTAATAGCTCTCTGGATTTTGATTTATGTGAAAATTGTGTATATGGGAAGCAGAATCGGGTGAGTTTCACCTCTTGTGGTAAGTGGGTGAAACAAATATTAGAGCTTGTGCACAGTGATGTGTTTGGACCTGTGAAGGTTCCATCACTGGGTAATTTTGTGTACTATGTATCATTTATAGATGACTTCTCAAGGAATACATGGATATATTTCCTTAAGAAGAAATCTAAGGCCTTTAACAGGTTTAAAGAATTTAAGGCTCTGGTGGAAAACCAGACAGAGAAGAAGATAAAGGTAATGAGGACAGATAATGGTGGAGAGTTTTGCAGTAAGGAATTTGAAGAATTTTGTAAGAAGTGTGTTATAGCACGGCAGAAGACTAATCCATATACACCCCAACAAAATGGAGTTGCAGAAAGAATGAACAAGACGTTGATGGAAAGGGCAAGAAGCATGCTCAGTGGTGCCAGGTTAGGACAAGAATTCTGGGCAGAGGTGGTGGAGACAGTATGTTACCTAGTCAACAGATCACCTTCATTAGCATTGGACGATAAGACTCCATAAGAAGTATGGACTAGTAAGAAACCATCTCTTTCACATCTAAGGGTATTTGGATGTGATGCATATGTACATGTTCTAGAGGAGAAATGAACCAAGTTGGATAGTAAATCTGAAAAGTGCATCTTTATTAGGTATAAAGATGGTTTAAAGGGTTATAAGCTTTGGAACCCAGTAACAAGGAAGGTTGTGTGTAGCCGAGATGTGGTCTTCAGAGACGTGAAAGATGTTATTAAACATGAAGTCCAACCAAAGGAACATGAGAAGGTAGGCTTTGAGCTAAACGAGGAAGAATCAGACTCTACAGCAAAGGAGGAATCAGAAGATGAAGAGCCACAAACTCCAGGTGTGAGAAGATCAGTTCGAGAGAGGACGCGACCAGAAAGGTATAATCCATTTGCTTTCTATTCAAATTTTACTTTATCTATTACTGATGATGATCCCAGAACTATGAAGGAAGCAGTAGATTCAGAGGATGGAAAACTTTGGAAAGAGGCCATGGTTGATGAAATGACATCTTTGCACAAAATGAGGCTTGGGATCTGGTGGACTTGCCAGCTAGAAGGAAACCCATTGGTAGCAAATGGGTGTTCAAGAAGAAGACAAATGCAGAAAAAAGGTGGAGAAATACAAAGCTCAATTGGTAGCAAAAGGTTATTCCCAGTTGTCGGGAATTGATTTTGGTGATATTTTTTCTTCTATTGCCAAGGTAGCTTCTATTAGATTACTTTTATCTGTTGCTATTACTTTTGATTTTGAGGTAGAATATATGGATGTGAAGACAACATTTCTTCACGGGGATCTGGAAGACGAGATCTACATGAAGCAACATGAAGGCTTTGCGGTGAAGGGTAAGAAAGAACTGGTATGAAAGTTAAAGAAGTCTTTGTATGGGTAAAACAATCACCAAGGATGTGTAACTAAGAAAGAAATTGATACATTTAATACGGGGACTTGGCTTCACCAGAAGAAAAGCAGATCACTGTGTATTTTAAATTAATTGGTGACCATGTTATTTATCTGGTCTTGTATGTGGATGATATGTTGCTAGTTGGAAATGACAAAGAAATTATCCGGGATTTGAAGACCCATTTGTCCTCCAAATTGGACATGAAAGATCTTGGTGCTGCAAACTATATTTTGGGCACGGAAATTAAAAGAGATTGGACAAAGAGGAAGCCTTGGTTAAACTAGAGGAAGTATGTTGAGATAATATTGTAGAGGTTTAATATGTAGGATAGTAAATTGGTGAAGGTTCCTATTCTTGTAGGTGTAAAGTTATCTGCTGAACAGTGTCCCAAGACACAAGAAGGGGAAGAGGATATGTCCCGTGTTCCATATGCAAGTGCAGTCGGTAGCTTGATATATGCGATGGTATGTACTAAACCAGACATAGCACATGCAGTAGGAGTATTGAGCAAGTTTATGTCAAAACCAGGGAAGGAGCATTGGATAGCAGTGAAGCGGGTTTTCAGGTATTTACGTGGCACTAGTGATCATGGTTTGTGCTACCAAGGAAAACTAAGATTGGATAGAGTGTTGGATATTCATGGCTTTGTGATGAAGACTGGGCTGGAGATCTGAATCAGAGAAGATCTACAAGTGGGTATGTGTTTAACCTATTTGGAGGTGTAGTTAGTTGGATGAGTAAGAAATAATCTATATTGGCACTATCAACTACAGAGGCAGAATACATGGCAGCCACTCATGAAAGCAAGGAAGCAGTTTGGTTGTAGAGATTGTGTTCAAGTCTGGGGTTAGTACAGGGAGCTATAAGGATAGACTATGACAACCAAAGTGAAATTTTCTTGGAAAAGAACCCTGCATATCATTCAAAGACAAAGCACATTGATGTTCAGTACCACTTTGTGAGGGATATGATAGAAGGAAAAAAGGTGTTGCTGGTAAAAGTGGACACTTTTAAGAATATTGCAGATGCATTGAAAAAATCTGTGAGCTTTGAGAAGTTCTCTTGGTGTAGAGAAACAATGGGCATTACAGGGTTGTATAAATGACTAAGCTCTCTTGTGGCCCCCTGTCGAAAGAAAACAACAAGTGGGAGAATGTTGGGTTGTGTTATATTCTTTCATCGATTAGCCCACGTAGTTAACCGGGGGGGTTAGAAGGGGGCGCAGCCCTCCCTTCGTTGCGTCGATTGTGTAGCAGGGGGAGTCACATGGGGTTTGAGGGGTGCAGGTAACCCCACTCTATGGGGTCTGGGGCAATGCCCCAGAAAATTTTGGTTTTGGACCCTATATTAGGTTGGAAAAACCTACCTATGCTTTTGTGCATGTTTTTCGCACATGGTTTTGGATGTGATGGTTTTCAGTCCATGGTATTAGATGCTTCAACATGTATAAATATGTATTGTAACATTGAAAGGAATATAATGAAAAATCAGGTTAGTAGTCCCAGTTTTGGGATCCAGAGGAAAATCTCTGAGTATATGTGTTTCCATGTGTTATGCTCTCGCATTGTTTATTTTCAGTGTTTTAGAATTCGCATGCAGGTAATTTCTATACGGGGTTAAAACCTACAATGGAAACAATTCAAAAGCTACATGGAAACCCAAAGATTATTGTAAGTGACAGAGATCGCATTTTCACTTGAAATGTTTTTACATAATTATTTTCTTGCATGGGTACTCACTTAGCTTATATCTGATCTTATTATCTTCAATCTAATGGGCAAACTGAGATAGTGAACAAATGTTGAGAAGGATATCTTCATTGCTTTGTATCTTATAAACAAACACAATGGGTCAAATGGTTGCCTCTAGCTGAATTCTGGTGTAACAATTCCTTTCATACTACAACAAAAATGACCCCATTTATGGTACCTTATGGATATCATCCACTGTCCATCACATCATATTTAAGAGAAAATTCTAAGGTTCAAGTAGTGGAAGATCACATTGAGCATCAAAAACAAGTTCTCCAACTCTTAAAGGATAACCTCACTTTGGCGCAGAATAGAATGAAACAACAGGCATATGAACATCGCAGCGAAAGAAGTTTTGATGTAGGTGATTGGGTATTTCTATGACTACAACCATACAAACAAATATCCCTTAAGCAAGCTAAGAAGGATAATAAATTATCACCAAGTATTATGATTCTTACAAGGTGTTGCAAAATATTGGTACTATGGCATACAAATTGGAGCTTCGTGCAGCTTCCCAAGCACACCTAGTTTTCCATGTTTCATGCTTAAAGAAGGTTATAGGTGACAAGCTCACAGTTCAAACATTATCACCAGAACTTGAAAAGGAAGGAAAAATCATATTTGAACTTAAAGCAGTCACAGAGACAAGAACTCGATAGTTACAAAAACAATCAACTTCAAAGTATCTCATCAAGTGCAAGAAATTACCCATTGATGATTCCACATGGGAGGATGATAATTTTATATAGAAGTATCCAGAACTACTCAAGTGTTGAGGACAACACTTTTCTGAAGGACATGAGCATATTAGGTCCCTATAATATTAGTGTATTCCCTTATTATTATTGTTATTGTTGCGCCCATGTTGTCCCCATATTGTTATTATTGTGCCCTAGGGAAGCCCATTATTGTTATTGTTGTGCCCTTACATTATTATTGTTATGTCAGCTCTGATTATATTGTGACCCCTTAGACTCCTATATATAGAAAAAAGTCTTGTCATTTGTACCATCCGAGAATTGTTTATTCGTGTAATGTAAATCTGGCTGCCCCCTCTAAAAGATTGATTTTGAAGTCATTGACCTATTTTTTCTTCTATCTTCTAGTTGTGCATAACAAACCCACCTAGGGGGGCGGGCCTTTTTTTTTTGCTTTATTTAATTTATTTAATTAATTTTTATTGTTTATTATATTTGGTTTGAATAATTTTTTTATTTTAATTAATTTTTTTTTTATTGTTTTTTATTGTTTTGTTTTGAATTTTAATTTTGAAATTGTCCTTTTATTTATTTTTTTTATCTAACTTTAGAATTTATTATCCTTTTTATCATGTACTTTTTTAATTTAAAAAAAAATGTTTTCTTTTAATTTTTCTTTATTTTTGGTTAATTTAATTTGGTTTCTTAAAATATTTTAATTTTTTCCTTCTTTTAAATATATATATTTACAAGTAATTTTAAAATTTTTTTTAATAAGTGTAGTTTTTTTTGTCATGTTTGTAAGTTTTTTTTTAAAATTTAATTACTTGTTATTATTTTTAAATTTTTGTGTTTTTATATTGATTCTTTTTTTTCCTATATTTGAAAAAGTTGTTTTCTTTTGTATTATTTTTGCTTTATTTTTCATATTTGATTTTGTTTTCTTTTGTATGGTTTTCTGTTTTGTATCGTTTTTATTTTTCCAATATTTAAATTTTATTTCTTTGTATTTTTATTTTATTATTTATATTTTGGTTATATTTTAATTTTTTTTCTACATGGTCCAGCGATAGTCGCTAACAACACAATCCCATTATATGCAATTTGATAGTTGATTTTAAAATTTCTGTTATAATGAATCGAGTCTTCCCCCACAATGTGTCAATTTCATTGTTGATCTTTAAGTTTTCATTACAACGGGTCGGGTTCACCTACACTGCATGCCAATTTGATGTATGACTTTGAAATTTTTGTTGCAATGTATCAAGTTTTCTTAAGCTAAGATTTTAAAATAGCTATATATTTAGTGTTTAAAAGAAAATACCCTTGGTATAATAACTCAATCATTCAGGGGTTCATTTCTAAAGTTTTTTTTAGTCATACAATTTTTCAATAATGTCATGCTTGAAATATTTTGAAACTTAAGAGTTTTTTGTAGTCATAATATTTGGTTTTAAATGCATGGCTGAAAATTTGTCAAAATTTTAATATTTTTCTAAGTGATGATATTTTATCATCAATGTTATGGTTGAAAACAATTACAATTTCAAGGTTTTTAGAATCAAGATATTTTATATTTAACAACAGGGGTGGAAATTGTTGGAATTATCAAGATTTGAGACATGATATTTTAACATCATGTCAAAGAATTGTTGGAATTCTATAGTTTTTCAAAGTCTTGATATTTTATCTTTAATTCCATTGCTAAAAAGTGTCAAAATTGTAATCCGATTTTTCTTTGTTATTCCATAATCAACACTTATTTTTTTGAGGGTGTTCTTTTCATTCATTTTGCAAAAAAAAAAATGGTTTTTACTTCCATTTAAAAAAAATTGTTGAAAATTTACCCTTAAAATAACAATGTTCTCGCGTACACAATTTTCATTTTTGGGTTATTTTTTCATCTCTTTTTCGGGATTTTTGAGCTAGAGTACCCATTTTGAGGTAATAATTCCCATTTGATTGGTAACTATGTTCCTAGACTTGTATTACTAGTGGTGGGGCTGGTGAATTTCGATGTGTTCCTCATCCTGCAAGTTTCCCTTAGTTTCTCACATGGTGATCTTTCTCTCTTCCTAACTACTTCATTTCTAATGAGATGGGATGGGGAGTCTTAAAGATGTTGGGATCGAGTAGGCATTATGTGGCTCAAAATTGTGGCATTGGGGTCTTCAATGGTTACCTTTCAACATTTTGCTCTGTGGGTGTACCTTGCTATGTCCATAACACTGGTCAATTAGCCCGAGTGGAATGGAAATCATTGCTGGGATTCGATGCAAGTAGTCGATACACAACTCTTATCTCTCATCAAGAAGCGTGGTACAACTCTAAGCTCCTCTGGGTCTAGGTAATTTGTAGTCTCCATTGGCATTACAAGTTGAGTGATGCTATAGATTAGTCTTGTTGCCTCTCAAAAAATCATAGGCTTTTGTTTTTGTTATGTCGACTGGTCACAATATGACCTTTATCTCTTTGTATTTATGAGGTTGGTTGATAATTCTGGCAAGCTTTTGTGTCCATCTGATGCCCAAATGAGGCAAAGACAATGTAATCTCAAGATACTAAACTTCTACTACTAATTTGGTTTCCCTTTGGGTAGACATAGGGGTGTCACTAGGGGAACAATACCATACCACATGGGTTCATATTGGGGGATATATATTGATGAAGAATTTACATAATATATTGGGGGATATATAGGGGGTAAAGGGTTTTTATATTTATAGGTATAAAAAATGGAGCTCAAAGTTAATGAAACATATAAACTGTATAAAAAATGTTAACGAAAAAATAGATACCTACAATATCTAGTGAAGGTAGGTGTCTTAAATTGGGAAGGTGTATTGGGTTCATATTGGTAGGGGGTTAAATAATGTGATTTTTATAAGTATTTTCCAATATGTTGTCAAAACTGGGGTATTGTTTAGTATTCCATGAATGCAATTAATATGTAAAAGGTTCATTGAGTGAAGACACCGCGTGGGCAGATTAGTAGCACAAAATAATTTCCTCTATAATAACTTACTCTATTAATGGAAATTTGAACTTTAAACAAACAAAAAAACACTTGCATCAAATAAAAACATAAATCAACATCAACATAACATGAATAGTTAACAACACCATTACACATTGCACAACGACAATACACTATATTTTTAGGTGAAAATGCTTCTTGGAGAAAAACCATTAAATTATTTTAATGTAGGTCTTAAATGTTACATCAATAGGAAGCTCCAGCTTTCAAAATTCTCCGGCAATAACTAGAAGGAGGCTCTAACCCCCCAATTTATCAACTCCAACTGAAAGGACATTCTAACACCTTGATTTACCAACTCCAACTGGAAGGAGGCTCCAACCTCATCTTTTTATTAGCTCCAACTAAAATGATGCTCCAACACCGTGATTTACTAGCTCCAATTAGAAGGAGGCTCCAACCCCTTGGCTTTATCAGCTTCAATTAAAAGGATGCCCAAAATTCTTGCAAGCTCCAACTTTCCCTAGCACCACCCTGCCACCTTGAAATGTTCTCATGCTCCAATCTGAAGGAGACTCCAATCTTTCCCTTACACCACCCTACCACCCTAAACATAGAAGATAAAATAATAAGATAAATTAAACCAATATGTTTCTCAACCACTGCTATTAATAATATTTTTGTACTCCCTATGTTCTTATCATATCACTGTCACAATGTTATCACCATTGTCACTACCAACTCGTGCCCACATGCAGAAACCAATGCACCACAAGTTTGTCTTGTGCCCAACCTTAAGATATCGCAACTTCAACCTTAGTAGACATACAACCATAAGATACCAATCCAGTAATCTCTTTGCATTTCAAATTTTAGCTCAACAAATTCCACTATCAAAAATCCAATAGTATCATCATATAAATGAAAACCTACTATCTGAGTCAACCATATCAACCAATAGAGACGAGCCAACAATCAAACATTGCAATATAAGTGTTAAACCTTGGTACATGTAACTGCATCATTAACTCAGATCAAGCTCATCATCA
The DNA here is from genome assembly GCA_000404065.3 of Pinus taeda. Lineage (NCBI taxonomy): Eukaryota > Viridiplantae > Streptophyta > Pinopsida > Pinales > Pinaceae > Pinus > Pinus taeda. Next base: position 216,533 of record APFE030108671.1, read on the forward strand.
TTCAAAGGGTTCTTTGTAAACTCATAAATCTACTTGATAGTGCATCAAATCATAGCTAGAAAATTCTCACTTAGAAAGATCAATCACGTATAGACACTTGCACCAATGCTAACTCAGCTCTACACAGTTATTCTTGCTCTGCCAAACTTTTCCAACAACAATATCTTCACAGAAATACAATTCAATAACTAGTGCTTGGTAATGATGAAAAATATTTTCAATGTAAACTCTAGATACATGGAACAATTAGCAATATCTTAACACTTCCTCAAATCATCAGGCAACATAGTAGGCTCATTTTATTAGTGTTGTCACACTTAGATCAAATTTAGAAAATTTGGATAAGTCGACATTGTGGTTTACTGTTAGGATGTTGTTAAACTTCATACTTATGATGTAACACAATGATATTGCTAGTTCCTTCAATATCAGTTCAACTAGTCCAAGAACAATCTTCATCTATGCTTTAAATTTCACTTTCTTGAGATGATTCAATTTAAATCTTTGATCTACTCATAACCTTATCCTCTAGGTTTTCCTTCAAAGAGGAATTGAAACACACCCTTATAACCTTCAAAATTTCCTAAGAGATATGCTCTTGAGATTCCTTGTCCAAGTTACTTAATTCTTCAACAATGGTCAATAGGAAACCTTTTGCAACTACTTCATATTACATTGCCAATCAGTCCTTGAAAACAGGTCATGATTTGATTGCACAAATAGGACCCAGATGTGACTTTTGTAGGAAACATTCCATTATAAATATTGTCATCCCTTTAAATTAAGCCTTTGATCATACCTTAATGATTACTTGATGCAACTTCAAAAATGCCTAGATATACTTCAGTTTTCCTCCATCATAAATATATGTTTTCCATAGGATAATGAGACAATTTGAGCTCCGCAAACCTCTCAAACTTGGCACAAATGATAGATCTTGGTCCAACCTTAGAAAATTTCCAAAAGGTGTAGATAAGGCCTTAGACAATCTATCTTGGAGGGTCAATAAGGGAGGCAAGATGATCCTGGTACAAATATCTTGAAACGTTTCCATATAAATAGGGCTTATACTGCCTTTAATCCACTTTATAGGAAGTGTCATAGATGGTCCTTAGGATGCCTGAGATTAGGGCTTTTGAATAGTTCTAGATTGATTTTAGAAGAGCCCAAAATAGAGCCTTAAATGAGCCCCAGGTTAGTCTTAAGATTTTCTTTAGAAATCTTCCTTAATCTACTCTCTGATCTAACAAATCCATAGAGGGATAACACAATAATGTCCTCCAACTTTAACTTAGATATACCCTACTTTAGAAGAATCCATTTTTGTTCCACAAAGATGCCACCAAAAATACTTGGATTAAATACTATAGAGGTCTACTAAGAAAGCAAGATAAATAGGCTTTAGAACAGGCCTTAAGAGAACCCTAAAAAATAGTGTGAATATGCTTCAAACTAGGGCCTCAGGAAGGCCAAGAAGGACCTTAGGAAAGGGCTTATTCGTGCTCAGAGTAGGCCCTTAACGTAATCAAATTAAGCTTCAGGATTAGTGCGAGGCCATACTTGATTAAACCTAAGAAAAAACCAACAAAAATACTTGCTACAATTTAATGAATAACCAACAGGAGGAGAGTAAAAAGTAATTCCCAATAGTGGCATTAGATTTAGCCTCCTTCTAATCTCCACATTCTATCTAGGCTTCAGATGTCAATGCATATGTTTTATTTTAACAAGATGATTTTTTTCATACAAATAAATGGAATGAGCCTCCCTTATTTATACTAGTTAAAGGGCCTAAAAAGAGGGGTTGACTAGCCCAACATTCCATGGAGCTAATCTAAACAATATCAAAATTTAAAATGATAAATTTAAATTTTTTAATAAGTTTCCATAAACTCCAACGAGAAATAGCTTCCACAAATAAAATTTATTTTTAGAGAGCCAAATTGATCCCTTTGGCAGCTGATTTTGGAAAATAAAATTTCTCATTCGAAGGGTTGATTTCTCAACCCAAGACCCACAAAATTTCCTTGAATATAACTATCAATATTTAACAAAACATCAAGTTTCCTTTTAACTTTCAACTTGGGGCTCCTTGACCACATAATGGGGGAATCCAATTTGAAAAACCATATCTCCTCAACCATGAGGAGTTATGAGGTGTGCCACCTATCCTTGGAAGCAACATGACAAGGAGAATCAAATGAAGATGGTCTCACCTGTAATTTCATTGATCTTCTCATCCAAATTCTTCATCAAAATTGGGGCATCATAACCACACCACAAGGGCTTCTCATCCTTCTAGGGCTTGTTTACCATTAGAGCTTACCATCAATGCAATCCATAGATGAATATTAAGCGTTTTACCCACAACATATATCAAAATTACTTTTCCAAATTTTTAGTGAGATTCCTTCGGGGACTCCATAAATATGGAAATGTAACTAGTTGCATACATAAAATCACATATAGTTACAGTAAGGTACATGATGATACCAATGAGATTCTTATACAATGTTGAGTCCATTATTTTTCCATCACCGTGTTTGTACAAATTTGTCCCTATTGTAATAAATCTCTCTGTTGGTTTTCATTTTTCCATTTTAAGCCTCTTTAAGATACCTACAACATACTTTTTTTAACATATGAAAATACCTTGAGTAGATTCCTTGACTTAATCTCCCAAAGAGTACTTCATAATACCAATGCTTATCATCTCAAATTATCTTTTTATTCCATCTTTGAATTCATCTACAATTAGACTTCCAATACATATAAAGCCTAGAATTCCAATACTTCCTCTAATAATTTAACATCTCTTCTAACCATAGATTTCTTAGTGACTGAATCATACTACTTATTTCCTTTTGATTGTTCTTTTTATCTAATGAAGATGCATTTTCCACTCCCTTTGTCAATTTTCCTCAAATTTTCTAAGATTTGTGCATAATGAATACCAACCAAAAAATATAAAATACGAGACATGTTACTTTGTGCCACTCTATGCTTCTTGAGACACTTTACCTTTCATGCAGGTTGTTGGAGATCTTTCTAAATGTAGACCGAAAAATCAACAACTTCGACGCAAAAATAATTGGAAATGTTTCTAGCTTTGAGCATAGTTCTTCAGCAATTCATAATGGTTATCTTTCATTTAGTCATTCCATTATGTTGTGGATTATATCTAGCAGTGAACTACCTTTTAATTCCTTATTGTATACAAACATTTGCAAACTCCTTTGAGTCATACTCTCCTCCACCATGTGATTTGAACACTTTGACATATTTTCCACTTTGGTTTTCTGCTACAACCTTTAACTGTTTGAAATTTGTGAAAGTACTGATTTGTTTTTGAGAAAGTGTAACCAAACTATCCTGCTAGAATCATCAATAAATGTTAGAAAGTAAAGTCTTCCAATGGAATGAGTTTTCATGAGCCCACATACATCTGCGTGGACAAGTTATAGATGTTCCTTAGCTCTATATGGGGCTTATGGAAAACACTCTCTTTGATGATTTCCAAGAATGCAACTTTCACAAGTGTTGTTTTGCTCATTCAATATGGGAAATCCCTTAACCATAGATTGTTTCTGTAAGATGCTAAGGCTCCTAGAATGTAGGTGACCATAACTAAAATTCCATAACCAAGTACCATCTATTCTCATGAAATTGTGTGCATATGAATGTGACATATTTACACTTCTCAAATTCAATGGGAACATTCTGTTCATGGTCATTTGGACCTTTGTAACAAGTCTTCTACTAGGTGAATTCTCTAAGCTTATGTTGGCAGAGTCTTTAAATATGATATCATAACCATGTTTACTCAATTGGCTAATACTTAATAAATTATGTTTAATATTTGGCACATAAAGGCATCACAAATATCTTGCTTCTCATTTTTCTTAGCTAGGATGGGGATAACACCTCTACTTATGGCACAACATATCTTCCTATGGCACAAAACCTCTATCTATGACTTCTTGTTACCTATCATGTGATTTTTTTAGTTGTTTTACAACAACCAAAGGTCCTTGTTTTTATCTTCTTTAAGGGTTTGAAATGAGATGAACATTGATTCCAATGTCGCCTTTTAGTGTTGGAGACATTACATTTTTTTTGTTCAGATCTAACTATTTATTTTTGCATTCACTTGATTATGCTTTTGCACTAGTAGCATTGTACCTTATAATTTTCCATCCATCTTCTCCCCCCCCCCCCCTCTTCGGTTTTGAAAGTGTTTAGGAAGATTTGATTGTCCTAATTGTTCTAGTTTAGTTCTTCCTTCTACTTGACGATTACCTTTTCATTTTCTTCCTATGCCTCTACCTCTACCAAAGGATTCCTGAGCCTTGAAGGCATGTTCTAAGGTCTCCTCTTCCTTTTTTATTCTTGATTCATGGGACAAAAGAGATCCCATAAATTTTTCTATTGTCAATTTAGATAGATTTTTAGAATTGTCTATGACAATGAAAACCATCTCAAACCTCTTAGGTAGGCTCTTAAGACCTTTCTCAACAAATTTTTTATTTTTAATCATCTGTCCATGAGTCTTGAGTTGATTCATACCTCCCATCACTCTAGTTAATATTTTTAGACTCCTTAATCTTCAATGTTTCAAACTCTCCAAAGTCCACCAAAGTCCACTACCTAGGAGAAAGTCAAGGCTATAAACCTAGAAGTAGAGGAGGAGGATATCAAAGATATCCCCATGGATGATGAGGATGTGGGAGTGGAAATAGAGAAGGTTGAAGCCCAAGGTGTGGACCCTATTACACAGTTGTTGAATTATGTCCCTCCATGCAAGCCTAAGTCCAAGGTCCCAAAGGACATTGATGAAAGTAAGACTCCCTTGCAAACCCCTCTGCTACGAGATGAAATCACTTTTGACAGTCTGTGTTTGGCATGGGTGCTGATATTGAAGATCGAAGACTGGGACTTGGCGGACCATGATAATTTCATGCACCTACCAACCGAACAATTGATGCACCACATCATCAACACAAATACGGGGATGACTACATTGGAGCCACGAAAGTGGATTAGAGGAGTAGAGAAGGTGGGATTACACAACCTGCTCTTGGTGCCACACTATAATCACACCCTCATGATAGTTTTGGTCATCAAGAAGCTGCTGTGCTTGGTGCAAGATGGGTGTCTGTGGTTGGAGGAGATGATACCCATCACTAATATGTTGATTCATAGAATAACGTGCCTGCCGTATGCAAGCGAAAATCCAGCTATGATCTTTGGCAGCAAGGGTGGCGAGCAAGCACTTGCATAATCAATGAAAGAGAAGTTCAAACTGGTGAAGAAGCCACGCGGGTACGCTATCTCCAGCATCTGTGACCCCGCTGTAAAGGTGGAATATATCCTTGTAGGGAAGGTGATGCGGAAGTGTCATGCTGATGAGGTGACAGTGCCTATCATTGCACTCACACAGTAGTGCGCGGAAGGAGTCTAGTTTAACTAGTCAGACTACCTTCGTGGAGAGTTCCTGGCGAACTGTCGTAAAGCACAAGAGCAAAGCAAAACCTTCCACTATGCGTGGATCTTTCTATCGATCATGCTGGTAGCATGGGAGCTACCAGAGGAGAGCCAATTCCCCTCGGTCACACCAAACCTTCCTGAAGCAGCGAAGTACACTTCGTTGTGGGAGACCAAGGACGCAGAGTGAGTTCAAGATAGCAATATCTTCTAGATCTTGATCGAAATCAATATTAGGATGGCCATCAATCACAAGCCATGATTGTCACCCACCATATACACTAACCTGCAAAGCTATGACAAGTTTAAAGCTAATTTCCATCGGATCTCAATCAGGGTGCGAAAGGACCCTACACAGAAGTGGTACGATTTGTCGTACCTAGCCACAAATGATGTCATCGACGTAGTGCTTGATAAATGGCTGGTAGAGTGGCACACTACCATGGACTTTTCATTGGGTGGAAGCAAGTCTGTTGCACAAAAGAAGAAAGAAGAGGCCAAGTTGAAGATGGCACAGCTGGTTGAAAAGAGGAAAAAGGATGCTGCTGAGAAGGCCCAAGCGGAACAGGCAGGAAAGGAGACAAGAAAATAGACAGGTGACATAAAGGAGGGATCTGACAAAAGTGCGTGGTCACCTTCACTTGAGACCGAAGAGGAGGACATAGAGCAACATGGCATGAATCCTCAGGAGACCTCCGCCCGCATTAAGTGCTTGAGAGAGCTGGAGAAGGGAGGGTCCAAAAAGAAATCCAAGGCAACCAAGACCTTGCTAGACCCTATCACATTGACGAAGCGTGACTTATATGACATCAGTGACATAGTCAGATATGTGACCACGAAGGCCCTACAACAATTTAAAAATCAGTAACTGATCATCCTAGGGGCCATCCAGACTGGGCTGTAGTAGTTGCTGAGCCGCGCATTGCAAGCTGGTATGTTGTCCACCAACTTGGCTATTGGCATGTCAGAGGCTACCAATATGCTGCGCATGAAGGCTTCCAGTGAAATAATGTTGTCAGATGGAGAAATGACCATGGAAAATGAGGCTGACAAGCTCACTATAAGTGCCTTGAAGGGAGTTGGACTAAACTTGGTAGTGCTTCCACACGAAGAACTCCACCTCTTGCAAGATGGAATAATTGTAGAGCTGAGGGCCCACGAGCACCGCACCCTCTAGGTGATCAGTGAAAGGTGGATAAACAATGAATAGACGGCCATACAGAGAAATTCTACCATTTCCGCTGAGGCCAAGGCAACCAGCCAGAGCAAGAATATCATATAGGTCGTGGAGGAGGCATGCAGAATGGTCCCAGAGTTGGCCATTCTGGAGGAGGAGCTAGTCGAGGTCCGCATCCAAAAATTGGCCACAATGGTGCACAACACCTGGACAGAGATGGCGCAGGTTCAATTGGACCTGAGCCTACAAATTACAAAGCTCCAGTTGAGGGCCCAACCTTCAACACCGCCAGAGGTAAAGGAATAGAGGGTGGCTGCTATCACAGAAGCAGTCGCGGCAGTGGAGGGTGAAGTAGCAGACTACAAACAGTTGTTCAAACAATCATTTGAGGTCTTGACCAGCTTGCAGGAGGACCCAAACATCTAGAGGCTAGAAATGGAAGCACACGAACTCCAACAACACTATGACAAAGTTAAGGGCACAGTGCAAATTGTCACATTGACACAAAGGTTAGCCAAGCTACAAGAAGCCAAGCAGCTGAAGGAATGGTTGGACGTAGTGTTGCACAAGGACGCAGTGTTGAAGGCATGACTAAAGCCCTGGATGGAGGAAGCTTACGTAGTCACAAGAAACATTGAAGGCAAACTTGCGACTCTACAAGTGATGCAACAATAGCTTCAACCTGACAACACAGGGGTAATAACCGAGAAGACAGATGAAGATGTGAAGCAAGAAACAACTCAATGCACGACCAAAGTTGCGGTCATCAAGATCAAGCTGGACGAGCTTTGCACAAAGATCTCCACACTTACTGAGTGACTCGAGGGCGAATCACATTGTTTGTGTTGGGGGCCTATTGGGAGTGGCTCAACAGTAGTTTTGGGGCTAAAATCCCATGTTTAAGTAAATTTTTGTAATATAATTGTAAAGACTCCGCATTTTATGGTCACGGAGCACGAAGGTGTTATGTGTCAAAAATGGTAGTCCGCCCTTAGTTTTGTAAAGTAAAGGCAGTTGTAAGGGACCTACCCATGGTCTGTGGACCATGGGATTGTATAAAAAGAGCTAAGCTCTATGTAGTTTAGGCATCAATCAATAGATTGGCAGATCATGTAATTGAGTGATAGCTAAGAAGAAGAAGTCTAAGTCTTGGGTTGTAGTGTACATAGAGGCTCTGCAAATGAGTGCGCAGAGGCCTAGGGTAGAAGTCTACGGCTGAGTACGCAAACCCCTACAACTGTGTGCATAGGGCGGACAAAGTCTGTAACACTTAGGAGATATTAATAAAAGGAGTTATTTTGCAGTTTCTGTGTCTTTGTTCTATTGATGGGTTTGGATATATTATGTATGAATTTCCTTTATTATTCTTATATGATGTGTGAATGAATGCAATTACATTGAATAATTAAACACAGTTACGAATATCTGATTACGTAATGATAACTTTAAGTATTTGACAAGATAAGAAAATCACTTAGGATAATTGAGATATCTGCATGGTATGCTACCGTAGCAGCATGAAAGTACCTAAGCCATAGGTTAGGGCTACATGAAGGTCAATCATATACTTTCGTGAAGGTATTGAAGGTTGAAATAAGGGGTATGTCTTACAAGCCATAGAGCGAGACCACCTATGCGAAGGCTGGGATAGAATAAATCAAACGACATCACAACCATCTCAGGGTGCTGAAACTTGGTACCAACATCCCCCCATACTGCTTCAGGTGAGACTTCAATCTGTGCTCCGTCAGTTGATATCGAAAGGGCCAGTAGTGTAGGAATTTGTTTGGCTAATTAATGTTGAACCTGGGTCAGGGCCCCTCAAGCCAACATGTATTATGGAGATTGTTGTCCTATTTATGAATTCAAGATAAATTGCATGTTTTATGAGTAAGCACCTACATTATGATGATAATTAATTAGATAAAAAATAATTTGGTAAACTATAGGCTTACATACATTCATGTTGCAATGGAGGAACAATGTAGTATTGAATGTTTAGAAATAATATATTTTTTAATGATTGGACCATAATCCTCCTTGAGCATACATGCAACCCTGTGTCTTTCATGATTATTTAATTGGTCAATTGAATCTCTTTAAACTTGTATATCAACTTTTAAAGTGTAAGAAGATTTGGATTTTCCTATAAGGCCTTCTCATATAACTTCCAATCTATGAGGACTTGCATTTTGAGACTATGTTCTCTCTCTCTTAAATTCTGAAGGAGTAACTCAAACTCCTCTTTGTTATAAACTATGGAAAAGCATTGTGATGGCCATGGATTTGATCCTTATACAAAGAATATTTACAATTGATGAGTAGGGTCTCCTCTCTCATCATTTCCACTCATTATATTTGAATTCTAAGACCACAACCTTAAAACCATAACACCCCAGAGTGGCTCTCTTAGCCTTCAAGCCTTCAAATTGTTATAATGAAGAAGTTGAAGAAGTGAGTCAGTGAACCGTGATGTCGATATGTGTCAGGAGTGGGCCCATCGAGCTCACAACCTTCAGGCCACCGAATTTGTAGAGAGGTTGTGTGGAACATCACTTATTGTTAGAATTGTGATTAACCTTATAATGAGTGAGAAGTGAAATTTTCCAACTCGATGGAGGTTATAGTGTGGAACCTTGTTTCCAATCACCTCTCGTTGTTGAGCAGTTGGAGATGGAAGTCCATTGAGAGGCAACGAATTGACCATGGTTATAGTATGGTAAATTTTCCACCACCCACTACTTACCACTAAACTCTTTTATCTAGTTAGATAATGAAATAGGAGGTGGTGGGGCAATGGCCAATTTAGTGTTATGTGGGTTTGTGGATCCCACCAAAATCAAGAAATGGGCTCAAAACACAAATAACAAGGAAAACCCGAAGAACATAAGCAGGAGGCCTAGAGGAGCCCGCGCTTGAGTTGACATGGAAAGTTCCACCAAGGTCCTCAGCATGGCCACATGAATGCCACAAATGGTTCCATGATGATGTGGACTCATATTGTGATGATGTGCCAGTACCACATGGATTGCACATGGATTCCACATGGTAGTATTATGATAATGAGGACCTATGTGAAGATGATGTTTTAGTGCCACATGGGCCAAACAGGAGGCACATTATATTTTGCATGGTAGTTTAATGTTGATGCGGTCTTAATTAATTGGCCAAACTGCAATACAACATAACTTTCAAACCTGTATTTGCATTGATATCAAATTTACATCGTTGGAAATATCTTGACGAGATGAACGCAATAGTGGCATCGGTTTCAAGTTTTAATGACACTAGAAAAAAGTGGAATTTTGTGACCCCATATTCATAATAGGCCTTGGAGGTTGAGTCAATTGTTTAAGTAACACCTCCCACATCCTAAGATAATTTAAGGTGGTGGGAGGGGGTGTTACAACTCCAAAAAGGTATCATTATCCAATAAGCACTAGAAATATAGAACTTTGACCCCCAAATGAGAGATGGGTATGTCTTCATCCAGTTGAGAATGCTCATATAGCTTGAGTTGGGAGACATTATCTATTAAATGGATACCCGATTGTGGTGGAAGCTCTAGTTTGAAGGCATTTTCACTAACCTACTGCAAAATTTTATATGCCCATAATGGAGTGGATGAATCTTTGTGATTTTTATCCCCACAAAAGCATTGGTTTTAAACATATATCCATACCATACCATTTATGTAGAAGAATGTAAGGATATGATGGTGATCACATGACATCTTGATGCGAGATTAGCTACTCTAAAGGGAATTGTGTGCTAGAGATGAAATGGGCCAAGTTTTTCTCTAATATAGTGCTTGTTATCAATACTGATTTGTTTTTTATGAAATTGGAGCTAGTAAGATGGTTGGTAAATCAAAAGGGGTGGCTAGCTAGTACTTATAACACACTTCGAAAGGAAAATATCCCATGACAAAGTGCATTTCAAGATCACTCATAATGTTGTACTATGTGTAAAATTTTATCCCACTACTTATTCTTGTAGTAGGCTATTGGGAATAGTTGGACCAAGGTGCAATTGATCACCTCAATTTGGCCATTTATTTTGGGGTGGAAATTAGTAAATAATTGTAGATTTTATGCAATAATTTTCCAAGGTTTGTTCCAAAAATGATTGAGAAAACAAGGATCCCTATAAAAATTGATAATGCTATCCAAACATGTAAGAAAAAACAAAATAAATATGTTTTTTTGTAGTTTCCTAATTGTTACAAGAATGAATAAGCTCATCATTGAAAAGAAATGTACTAAAAAAAAAATCATATTTCTAAGGGGTCAACAAAATGCTTGAAATTAAATCCATAGAATCCTCCTCCTAAGGATGGGTAGGAAGTGGATATCCTTGGATGAACTTCTCTTATACCAAAATTGATCTAAAATCAGTTTTAAGTGTTTTTTTCAATGAATTGGATTCTTATAACAAGAAAATTCAATATTTAAAAGATGAAATTTAAAATAAAAACTAAAATAACACAAGTATAAAAAACATTGATACTGGAGTTCTACCATATACTATAACATCTCTGTGTCCACTTCAAACGATGTATAGATCCATTTATAAGGATTGAAAGTACATCATTTCACCTTTGTACATTAAATAATGGCCTTAGTATGAAAAACTAGTCCCTAATATCCTATAGGAAGACAACAATGGCTTATTCTTACATTAAATTAATGTAGGATTGCCCTCTTCAATTTATCCCACCTTTCCAATCAATAAGATCACATTATCTACTTGATAAACTTAATTGAGATATATATTGCATGATATAAATCTAGGTTTGAGATAATATTCAACCTACAAAGAGGAGGGATCAATGGTTTTTGTTTTTGGGTATAGTCTTTGTCACCCTTTTATCATATCTAGGCCTCCTTACTAGAATGTGTCTATTTAGTGAGTAGCTTCATCAATTTATTATTATTACAAATGCAAAGATACAAAGGTATGAACCATGCAATCATACATTTATTCATTGGTAAACTCAGGATATGTCTATATTCTATATTAGAGTGAATATCATCAAACCAAAACACAAAAATACCTAGATTTCAAGAATCAATTCAACAAAATACTAAACATATTTCGTCAACACTGATATTTTTCTATCCTCTGATTACTATAAAGCTCTTCGAATAGCCAATTGAAATCATTGGTGGCTTCTTCACAGCGGTATTTGATGTGATATTTCACTTTCTTAATCGACTAGATATCTTATCCTCCGCGATGCTAGGAAATCAACTTATGTTCCTAATATCCTTTAGCTTCATATTATTATGAAGAATATGATCCATCATTTTCCTTTTCTTGGGAATAAAAATTGGCATAAAATGCATGAATCAAACTTTGAATTGGTTTAGAAGAGGGTAATTAGCATGAAACATTTAAAATATCTTTGAAAAAATGAGTGGATTAATTTTAGGGATCCTATCAAATCACTATCACAATGTAAGTTTTGATTGGAAGGAAAATTTTGGTTACAAAAGGCATGATGCCTCAAAAATTCACCAATCTATTGGGCTGGATACGGTAAATAAAAAATTTATATAAATGGAAGATTGCATTTTGTACATATAAGTGTCCCCTAGTTCCCATAGAGTGAATATTGTGCTTCCCTGACTCAATAGTATTCAGACCCCAGTAATATGTACACAAATCTACTACAAATGGTATAACCAAACCTCATGAGTGTGTAATCTATAAATACCATTTCACCCACTACAGTAGGGTCTTTTAGGGGAAATAATCAAATAAACGCTATATTTGTTATATTAGTGTTCCCATTCATAAAAAAATGGAATTATCACCTCCAAAAGTTGCAAGACTAGGGGAAGTGGGTAAATCAACATATCTACTACTTGATTGTGTGAACCCTTATTGTATTGGAGCACCAGATGAAACTATTGGATATAGGTGACCCATTTGAGGCAATTCTCCTCCTAAAGGCTATATTTAGAATTAAGAAAGAACAATGGATGGTGATTTATGTGGGGCATAGTTTCCTAATGTAGAATATAATGATGTTGGCTTTTTAAACTATGAACCAACATATAAAATCTAATATCATATATATTTTGCTTCAATTTGGTTGTTGATAAGGATTTTAGATGATATTGTATGTAATATGGACTCGTTATTTGAGAATGGCCCTTTACGATAATTGAAGGCATCACACTCTATCTAAAAGGGTATTGGAAGTCATGGAATTGGAGGATGGGTGCATAGCACAAGAAATTCCTCAGGTGTTGAAAGGTGTCTTAAGTGTGTGGGATATAATGATTGTTAAACCCTATGAAACCCAAATATTAGTCCTAAATCCCCTTATTAATCCATAGATATTGATTAGTTACATTCCTATTTGTTACATTGTTGTGTCAGCCATAACCTTTCATTGTACCCTTTCATTACAATTTTACCCTTTGTTTGTTATATATTTTCCAAGGAGACCTAATCTTAAAATCATAAAATATTCTATTATACATTATATTCATTGTAAAATGAGGTTTCCCACTTGAATTGTATTGTAATTATTGGATTCTTATCATTTTTTAGGTGCATGTTTCATAACAATTGGTATCAAAGCTATGATCCTAGGGTCTTGTTGCTTCAAATGAGCCATTACGGAATTTTAGCTATAATTCAAGTTTAGGGATTATTTAAAAAATGAAATTTTGAGATGATTTATGAGAGATATAAAAGTACATATGCTCAAAATAAAATATTTTTCTTTGTTATAGTTTGGGAGATATACCCTATGGAAGTTTTGGTTTATGGTTGATCCTAAATTAGTCTCATGAGTGATTTTTGTATTTTTCACTATAATTCCATTTATGGAGATATATAGACCAAGAATTTTTTTGTTGATTAAGGATAGATATAGAGATAAACCTAATAAAAATTTCATATTTTATTCCACTGTAGTTTTATAGCTATACCTTGTGAAAGATAAGGTTCGTGAATGGTCCTAAAATCAATTTCAAATGAGATATTTTATCATTTTTAGTATGGTTTTTTTTCTTGGGACACTTCATACTATGAATTTTTAAGAGACCAAGGAGAGATTTCTATGTACATATAGTAAAAATTATGGACTCTCTATCACTACATTTTTTAAGATACACCCTATGGAAGCTAGATTTTGTGAATCGTCATAAAATCAGTTTCGAAAGAGTAGACTTGGAATTTTTGTTATAAATTTCTCCTAGAGAAGTTCCAAACTTTGAAATTTTCAAAGATCTAAGGAGACATACTAATATACTACGTGTAAAAACTTAGAAAAATATTTGAAAATTAGACACATTAAACACTATAAAAGTGCCCTCTTGGGAACATGCAAAAAATCAACAAGTCTTGGGAAAGTTACCATAACTTTCACTTGGCACATCAAATTCTCATCAGACTTGTGGAATTTTAGTGAAGACAAACCGGAATTTTAAATTAATAAGGGTTTAAATTTTAGATATATATTAGGAAAAATTTTAGCCATCCAAATAATCTACAAATTATGTTTTTGAAAGGTATGTAACTTATAATTTCCATAAATTTTGATTGGAAGATCTATTTTCGTGATTCAAATTTTGTGATAAAGAGGAACAAAGGGAGAATTATTTCTTACTAAAATGGATCATAAGGGTGATTAAAAAATTACTTCACCGTTAAACCTCTAGAAATATCTTCCATAGGTCATGAAAAAATAGAAGAATTCTAGTACCAGGTATCCAAGTTCGAAAGTCATTTTCAATGGTGCAAGGATTAGTAAAAAATGTGGAATACAAGATTAAAGAAAATGAGGAAGAAAAACATAATTCAAGGAGGAAATGCAAAAAATGTTGAGGATGAAATACAAAAATCCATAAATTCCATGGGGAAGCTCCTCTCGAAGAGGCTTCCAACAATTATTATGGATATCCAAGAAAATCATGAAATTAAGGAGAAAAAAATTGTTGGAAACCAATCACATATGGGAGTATTTTATCGCAATTTGAGAGCATAAATATTGAATCATAGGACCATAATCATGATTTTTCAATACAATATCCACATCGTCTTGGCTTCAAGTTAGCACCAATGAACTACTTCATTATGAATATAGATATAACGAAGTGTGATGAAAATGATCCTATAATATGGATATTTCAGATGGAGTGATACTTTGATATACACCAAGTGAAAACCTTCCAAAAGGTAAATATTACATCCATGATTTTATAAAAATATCAGTTTGTATGGTATCAATGGATTTACAAAAGAAAAAGGAATTATATTGTATCTTGCTACATTTTACAAAGGAATTGATATCACATCATGGGGATATTAATAGTAATACATTCTTTACTCAATTGGTAAATATTTGTCAAAAAGGTATAGTTATAGAGAACATTCAATAGTTAAAAATGTTGAATCTCAAGTTAAAGAACATTTCATAGGAAAATTTGTTATACCTCTTTATGGGAAAATTAAAGGAAATAATACAACATGAGGCACACCTCTTTGATCTTAAATACCTAGAATGTGCTTTCAATCTTTCAAGGAAATCTGAAAGTAAAAATATGGATAAAGTGTGGTTAGTAAAAACTATATATAACATCATGATCCCTCTCGTAACCTCCCTTGATTGCTAAGGTTGACACCTCAGCAAATGGATGAAATAAGGGAAAAGGGATTATGTTTCATTTGTGACAACTAGTAAGGAGCATAAATTCCAAGAGAAGAAATTATTTTACATAGATTCTGAAGAGGAAGAAGATCAATAATTAGAACCATCATAAGATATAAAGCTAGAAGAGACTACTCCAATAATATCTGGCCATGCATTGGCTAGCATCAATATTTCACCAAATATAGAAGGCTATATAAAAAATAAAAGAGCAATTGTGTTGATTTTTTTAAGTAATAGCCATAGCTTAATTAGTTACAAATTGGAAAAACTCAAGTAATTTTATTTTTATACACAACACCATAATTTCAAGTAATAATTGCAAATGGAAGTACCATAAGTTGTTGAAGGAAGTGCAATCTTATTAAGTTGAACATGGAGTTTTTTTAAAATAATCAATACAAATGAGGTATGTTGATTGTATATTAGGGGTCCAATGGTTACAATTGTTGAAAATGACGGACCTTAATTTCCAAGATATTTTATGATATTTTCCTAAAAAGGAAAGGAAATTGAGCTTCGAGGTATCCAAGTGAAACATTATAAAGTGATAAGATCTAATAACATGAAAAAATTACAAATATGGAAACATCATGGTGTATTTACACAATTTGTCTCATTAGATCTTCAAACTTCTCCATCCTCTACTCTAGTGGATCTCCAAAATGTTATCAACAAGCATGCCAAGGTATTTGGAGGGATGCATAGGGGTCTTCCACATGTTCAATATCATGGTCACACTATTCATCTGCCTCTTGGAAGTGTACCACCTAACACTAGTCCTTACAAGTATCCATATCCATAAAAGTGTGACATTGAACATATGGTTCATGAAATGTTAGAAGATGGAAGCATTCAACCTAGTTAGATTGCTTTCTCTTATAAAAAATAACACCTCATGGCATATGTGTCCAAATTATAGATATATCAAAAAATGACAATAAAATATAATTTTTCTATTCTTGTCATTAATTATTTATTAGATGCATTACCTAGAGTGATTTTCTTTACTAAGTTATATCTCCATCCCGTATATCATCAAATCATAATAAGGTGAGAAGATGTTCCCAATATAACATTTAGAACACATGAATGTCATATGAGATTTTGGTTATGCCATTTGGACTTGCTAATGCACCTTTAACATTTCAAATCTTGATGAATTATTATTTTCAAACCATTCCTTTAAAAAATTCTTTTTTTATGGCATACTGATATACAACAAATTTTTGGAAGATCATGCACAACATGTTGATAGGATATTAACACTATTGGAAAAGAAAATATGTGAAAATACCTACAATGTTCATTTGAGGTTCAATAAGTGGAATATTTGGGTCATATTGTATCTAATGATGGTGTCAAAGTGGACCTTAAGAATATCAATGTGATGATGGAATGGTCAATCCCAAAACATTGGAACATAGAAGATTTTTAGGATTGATAAGATATTACAGCAAGTTTGTTAAGAATCATGGCAAAATAGAAGAACTATAAAACATTATTGAAGAAGGAATAATTTTATTGAGTCAAGAAGCAACCAAATATTTTTAAAAACTTAGAGAGGATGTGTGTACAATGGCCATCTAGGACACACCCATCTTCACATAAACCTTTATTGTGGAGTGTGATGCTTCAAGCCATAAAATTTGTGCAACATTGATGTATGAAGGAAGGACCCTTACCTTTGAAAGTATCCAAAATAAAGTAAAAATACTTAGATCCATCTATGAGAAAGAAATGTTGGTCATACTACATTGTGGTTACGAAATGGCACCAATACCTAATAGGAAGACACTTGAAAAACAAGAACAAATCATGATAGTTTGAAGTAATTCTTGGAACAAATACTATCTTGAGAAGAGAAACAAAAATGTATTACAAAGATCCTAGGTTATGACTTTGAAACAATCTACAAAAAGGGTAAAAGAAATACTGTGGAAAATGCACTCTTAAGGAAAGAGGAACACACAAAGTGTTTATTATGTGTTATGTGCATTCCACAATTTTATTGGGTAGAAGAAGAAAATATAGAATTGAATCAAGACGAGAAGGTATGCAGATAATTCAACAACTATAGGGGGACCTCAACGCAATAAGAATTTATGTGGAATAATGGTTTATTGTGGTATCAAGATTTATTATGTTTGTGTTTATTTTTAAGTTACACATTTCTCCTAGGAGGTCATTTAGGGTTCTTGAAAACATATCATAGGAAAGAGAAATGTTTTTTTTTTGGAAGATCTTAGAGCAAATGTGCAAAATTTTGTAGTTTAATATTTGGTATGCCAAATTAAACTAGACAATCAAGACCCTAAGCCTCTTACAACCATTAGCCATATCAAGCCAATATTGCAAAGACGTTTCAATGGATTTTATTACAAATTCACCCAAATATAAAAGAAAAAATGCCACCACGATAGTGCTAGATGATTTAAAAAACAAGCCCATTTTTTGTCTCTTTATAATCCATCAAAATAAAGTACAATGGTAGAATCATGCATGGAAACATTCCAAAAACTACATGGACTACTAAAATTTATTGTAAGTGATAGAGATAAAATTTTCACTAAAATTTTTGGAATAAATTATTTTTTTATTTGGGTGCTCAATTAGTTCGTAGCTTATCTTACCATCCTCCATACGATAGGTAAATAGATATTGTGAATAAATGTTTGCAAGGATATTTGTGTTTCATTGCATGTGATAAAGAAACGCAATGGGTCAAGTGTTTTCACTCAATAGAATGTTGGTGCAACACATCCCTCCATACTTCATCAAAAGTGTCCCCATTTTGTAGAAATTTATGGATATCATACTCCATCCAAAACAACACCCTTGAAAGGGATGATGAAGGCTCAAGTAATGGAGGACCACATAGGGCACCAATAAGAAGTTATGAAACTATTAAAGATGAACTTCGTGATAGCACAAAATATGATCAAACAAAATATAGTTAAACATGATAGTAAAAGGGATTTTAATGTGGGGGATTGGATATTGACTACTACCATATAAATATATTTCCTGCAAGCAACAATGATAAGTAAAATGTCGTGGATATTCCACTGGATAGATTGTCACAACAAACCTGATACTACTATATTAAAAATTTGTGATTCTACACTATTTCAATTTGATTTAATTTCTAGATTTGTAGATTTTACTATAATTAGTGCATTCATGTGAATGGAAATTATGCAAAAAAGTAGAGAACGAAAAAATAATGAAACACACAAACACACATAAGACACAATATATGCTCTTTGGGGAACCCTTTTGGGAGAAAACCCAGTTGGAAGGTGAGGCTGCTTCACTCTCTTTCTCTATCTAGAAATATGGCAACAGGTATAAAGAAGTAATGCATGTGGCCCATGGGATGCTACAATGAACATATCCTCTTTCTGTGCTCTACCTCCTACCTATACTGGCTATCTTTTCTCAGTTATGGAACAAAATTCTCTTGAAAGAATGGAATGCATCTTCCTCCTAGTGGCCTAGTTATAATGCAACCTGATAGCCTACTAGTGGTTAAGTTTGACAACATAAACTCTTAACTAGAGTTACAGAGTAGACTCTTCTAGAGTATTTTACATCAAAAACATGTGGATATACCCTTTTCCAAGAATAATGGGGGTCAATGTGGCATCCTCCCAAACTATAGGTGTGAAAATAGGAAGGTCAACTTTTGAGTGGCATAACTTCTGCCTATGGACTCTGATTGATGTGCTTCTTGCATCGTTGGAAAGGTATATGCATGTAGAATAGCTTCAAAAGGTTCTGCCATTGAGCATAAAATTTTTATCCCCAAAAAACGTTGTTTGAATCCTCAAAACACTCATGGAAGGTTTCGGACCCTGTTTTGCCAAACTGGGTCCCGCCAGTAAATAGGGTCCCATGAGTTGATTCCTCCACTTTTTCCACTCAAAATGCATCACGATGGATGAAAAACAATATAATGATCCAATTCGGATTAAAAAAATGACATTAATTTTCACTAAGGCCTTATGGCCCAAATAAGGTGTTGTAGAGGATTCGAAGTATGGATTAGAAGTTGGAGTTACGTCCATTTTCATATGTACATCCATTCTTAAATGTTTATTTCTTAAACAAGGTAATTTGTGACAAGATCCCAATCCAAAATATTTTACTGGAGATTAATGAAGAAGGGAAAATCATAGTAGAACCAAAAATAATCCTAGGAACAAGGATTAGAAACTATGAAATCGAGCAATTATTCAATAACTCGTCAAATGGAATAACCTACCAATGGAATAGGTGGCATGGGAAGATGATATTTTCATGTAGAAACACCCACAATTAGTCAAGTGTTGAGGAAAACACTTGTATGAAGGGGAGGATCATGTTAAGCCCTACACAACCCCCATGTTAACCCTAAAACCCCTTATTAATACCTAAATATTGATTTATTACATTTATATGGTTAAATTGTTGTGTTAACTAGAATATCTAATTGTATTCTTTGTATCCTAAATATATACCAAGGATACCTAGTATTAAAGTCATCAAATATTGTGTTACATAGTGTGCTCATTATAAAAAGATATTTTCCCCTCAAATTGGACTACATTTTTTGGCTTCTTATCATTTTTAAGTTGCATGGTTCATAACAATGATGCCAGTTGGAGAGTACAAGGAGAGGATGTGCTATTTTATAAATTTAGAAAATTAGATTTTAATAAAATTTAACACCAACCAAGGAACTTGTATAGTCATCATTATGGGATAGTGGCTTGTTTAGGAGTGCCTTGACATGATAGGGGTGTAGTTAATTTTCTTCTAAAGAAATTAAAATCAAGGAAGAAATAAAACATTATCCAAACATATAATTTTTTGAGTTTTATTTGGAAATTATTAGTGTGTAAAATTTTCACCACTTGACAATTATGGAGGGCATGGTCATACAAAGGCTTATTAAACATTAATATATAATCTAGATAAATAATGACAAACTGAAAGGAATGGGTGAATGAAGTTATTAATGAGTCTTATAAAAGTGATGGGGGAATTATTGAAATCAAGGACCATAATAACCCATTCATAAATCCCAAATTTGGTCTTGAATGTTTTCTTCCACAAATTTACTTCCTTCCTTCATACCTAATGGTATCTTGAAGATAATGTTACTTTGAAAAATAACAAGAACCATGAAAAATGGTTTAGAAAATACTTGATACAAGCCCATGGGTGTTTATTTTTAATAATGAATTTATTGAGGGATTTATAGTTAGTGATTATCTACCATTCATGGGTTTCCTTATTATGGATAATAATGATTAGAAATTCACAAGGTGAGGAGATAGGGTAAATATTGCTTGCTTGCAACAATCCTGGAATTATTTTTGTCTCACTTAATGACTTGGCAGGGGTAAGATGATAGGGATGGGTATTGGGAAGGGAGATTCCATGCACAAGGTCAATGATATGCTTGATATGTCATGGCTTTTGGTGGAAAAGTGGTGGGTTCAATTAAAACATATTGATTTAAGGAGGAGGGGTTCCAATGATGAGATGGATGAGGTGGCTTGATTAATATTAGCTTCCAAGATAAACCGCAAATGTAAATATTTATAAATGATGACTTGATGTATATCATTACCAAATAACATTTCTAGAGATGAAAAAATGAATGATTGAAAGTGAAAGTGTCTCACATTCTTAGTGAAGGTATATGTGCTCATTTGAGAAGCATATGTTGTATAATGATCATGATAGTAACGTAACCTTAGCAATAAGTCGACACAATATAAAAAAGTAACATCACATAAAACAATATATTGAAAATGAGGTCCAACAATGAAGATGATATTACGTTGTCAAGTCATAAATAAGAAGTGATTTCATTCACCCAATTAAGATGATAAGGGTGAGGTTGTGGAGCTACTGATAAAATTATTTGGAAACTACTATGAATATTCCACTGGACGGTTCGTCACAATAAATATGATAAAAATATTCTTAAAAATTTAAAATATATTTTATGCAAATTATTTTTCCTTGGTATTCTCAAATTATTAAGTTAAGGCTTCATCCATGCAATGTGTAAAATGTAGAAAATAGAGAAATTACAAAAATAAAATCAGTCATAGTCATAAGAACACAAGATATACCATGAGAATCCCTTTCAAGAGAAAACCCAACTAGAAGTTGATGATTCTATGCTCTACTTCCCTGAGTGGAAAATGGATGCAAGTACAAAGAAGTGAGGCTTGTGGTGTGTGGGCTACTACAGTGCACAAATAATCTATGTTTTCTTTCCCCCTATCCACTCTTGACTACTTTGCTCATCTATGGAAAAAATGCACTCGAATAGAATGGAACCCCTTTTCCCCATAGTGGATTGATTATAACACAACTCGATAGCCTATACTGATGAAGTTTGCCTCCAACTCTTAATTAGAATTACAGCATAGATTTTTATAAAGTATTATTCATCATGATCATGTGTCTACCCTCTTTTCCATGAGTAATGGGGCTGACATGGCATGCTCTCAAATTATGGTGGTCAAAACAAGAAGGTCATAAACTTCTGAGTGGCGTAACTTTTGTATACATACTATGATTGAGATGTTTATTGCACCATTGGAAATGTATCTATGTGTAGAATATCCAAAATATATGTGGTGGTTAAGTATAGTTTTTTTACCACCAAAAAATTTCATTTAATGCCCCAAACTACTCCTGGAAGGTTTTACACTCAAATTTTCCAAATTGGGTCCCACTAACAAAAATGGTCCTATAAGTCAATTCCTCCATTTTGTTTCCAAACTAAAATCATCAATATGGATGAAAAAAATATAAAGATCCAATCCAAATCATAAAAGCAATGATTGAATAAGGTCCATAAATACCAAGCCTTTTTTGCTACCATTGTCCATGTTGAGCTTAATAAGATGATAACTAATCTAGAAATTCTAAGAGTGCACGATAGGTGGGAAAGGTTATATGTGTCATCAAAATGAAGTTTGGATTGGGTTCAATATGGGTTTCTACATTGATGACAATGTATGGAGGGGAAATTTGTGTATTAGGGTCAAAGAATAAGGCCTTGGCAAAATGGAGGCACTACAAAACATGTCAATCTAGTGTGTTATAAAAAAATGACTTATGTAATTTTCAATATTAACTAGTGGAGGGTGGAGAGGTTATGACAATAGGCGAATGAGTATCCATGGGAGAGGACCATTATGTAGTGAGGAAATGAGGTGGAGAATATAAGGGAATTGGGCATTTCCCTAGCTTATTTTTTTTAGCTAGAGCATAATTTTTGAAAATATAATAAAAGTGAAGAACTAAGCACTAAATAAAAATTGTGATAAAGACTAGGAAGTAAAACATAATTAAATTTAATTACTTGTACATTTTCTTAATCTAAAATGGATAGTGGTACTTGGATTTAACAAAATATTTCAATGTACAACTAAATTGTTGGATGGAAAATTGGCAAAGTTGAATCCAAAATGCCAAGATACCCTTTAAATAGATTATGGGATACAAATGTTCCCAAAATGTAGTGCATAAATGATCCCACCTAGTTATGGAACTAGAGAGTGAATTTACCCTTTCCTCAGTGAGTTCTATGCAAAAAATATCTACATTGTCACATATATGTTTGACATGATCACACTATTAGTGTGACAACCCCACCCATGGTCTGTCATAAAATGCATTGTAAATAGTTTTATAAATTTAAAATTTAAAAAAGGCTAAGTCAAGGGGACATGGATTTCAAAGCTGAGGAGGAGGAATGCTTGCTTGCAATGTTGAGGTTTTCTTGTGCAAAAAATATGAATTGTTGGGCAACCATTAAAAGCTAGTTGGTGCATGAATTTAATGGACTGGTTCTTAAAATTGAATGAGCTATAAAGGAAGGTACATAGGCCCATGCACTTCGGAACCTGTAAAAGGAAAAAGGGACAAGAAATTAAGAATGGAACTACACAAAGCAAGAAAGGGAGGATAGGGAAGTAAATTTCATCTCGAGAAAAGAGGTCAGAGGTTCCCTGGAGTCTGTGGATTGAGCTTCTAGTCTCTGGAGCCTTGTAACAACTTGGGTTCCCTCGAGGATTTGGGTTGAGATAGGATCCCTAGAATCTTATAACAGCTTGGGTCCTTGGAGGTTTTGGGTTGAGACAGAGTCTCTAGTGCCCTGTAATGGCAGTGCCCTGTAATGGCTTGGGTCCCTAGAGGCTATGGGTTGGGATGAAATATCTAGAGCCCTGTAACAACTTGTGTCCCATAGAGGTTGTGGGTTGAGATAGTAGACTTTGGAAACATAGAAATCTTGGGAAGAGGCCAATCTTGAAGCAAGATCAAAGGAATACTTGATTGAAGACCTTTGGTTAATGTATTATTGTTACAGTGGATTCTGGACTCACTGGAAGGGGGTGAATCAATATATATGCACTTGGGGTGAGGCAAGAACCAATGGACTCCCTATGCTGAGAAAGTGGAAATGCTCAACTAGTGGGATTGAGGAAGAGGCCCTCTCGATTCCCTGTTTTGTTCTAATCCTTGAAGAAATCCCCTTAGTCTTTGGAATCTGGCTCAGGGGTGATAGCTGCAAGTAAGTGTGGCTACATATATCTATCGTTGGGTGGAGATTCCTTGTTCCAAACTCAATTTCCCTACAAATTTAATGATAAATAACGTTTTGTTCTTATTTACACATTGATTAATTTATGATGCATTTGAAATGGTTCTGTATTTTCTAGACTGTAATAGTGTTGTTGATGTAATGAGCATGTGTTACTGGTCATAGCTCTATGTGGAGATTTTTTTTATGGTTATGACAACTATGTGTGTGTGTGTGTGTGTGTGTGTGTGTGTGCATTTCATTTATAGAACTATTGTTGTTGTTAAAATGAATTGCTCAAGCGTGTGCCTCTGGACTGGAAAGATGTGTTGTGTGAAGAATTTTCTAATTTCATCATAACCTACAATATGCAACAAAATATAAATGAATGAAATTGGTAATAGAAATTATGCCACGCCTCTACGTAGAAATTTTGTTCTGTATGAAATATATAACAATGTTGCTAATAGTATATATGAGAATAATTTAAAGACACCATGACTTCCACAGGCAGTGAAATTTTCCATATGGGCCCCAAAAAAAACTTGGAAACCTTGGGCATATAGATCCTTTTCATATTATGAAAAGATTACATGGGAAGTTTCCTACTTGGTAGGTTTCGCTACTACATACATTTAATTATTTGTATAGCTACAAGCCTGTGATTTTACATAGGAGGTGGTGCTTAATCACTAGAAGAGATACTCTATATTTTAAGTAAAAGGATAGTTTAATCCCTTGCATCAAGGATTAGTTAGCCTTGCATTATTAGCAGTCTAGATGTCTTCTGTTAGCTTCCTAGCATTGTTGGTAAGGTATCAGATGGTTTTGAATAGTACCATAGATTTGCTTGCAGTCTTGCATTGAAGTCAGAAAGCCTTAGCATGTGGAAAGAGAGGTAAATCCCTTCAGGGATTCACTATAGGCCTATGACAGAGCATGGATTTAGGAGCACCTACGCTGGCACACCGAGAAATTATCTGCTTCAAAACGGGGAATATTGAATGGTCAAGAACTCGTTGGAGAGGCGTTTGACCAAGCACAAGAGGGATAGCACCATAGGGTACATTACCAAGCCACTTTCGTCATCGTCGTCACTGTGCAACAATGCCATTCACAGTGTTTACTAAACCCTTGTGGCAAATCCCTAGTCAAAATGACTAGTGAGAAGTGATTGGTGAGGAGTTGAAGTGACATCTCAAATCACCAGTCAAAATCAAAATCGGTCTCACAGCTCAAAGGTTGAAAAGTACCTCTAGTCGATCCATGACAAAGTCAAGACCAAGCTCGATTCGTCACAAGAGGGCAAGCTTTAAACTTATAATGAAAAATTTGGTGAACCTTATCCTAGCACCGATCAAAACCCTAGTTGTAGTTGTTGTAGATTGGTGGGTTTGATTTTCCCCCATGTGATTGGATGCGTAACTAATGATGAGGCCACAAACCTCCAGACCGGAGGGATTAGCCCAAAGACTTATATTATGCAACAAAAGGATTAAGCAGCATGACATCAGCCAGGGATAAGCTAGCTAGCATATAATCTTGGCAACAATGCCATTGGCTGGGAGTGGTTCCCATTGAACAACACAACATGGAAGATCTTGTTTGGCAGTGCCAAGAGGAAAAAGGATGATTTCAGTCTCCACAAAATCCCGGTGGATACATTATTGGCCAAAAGGAGGCACTAACTACCAATTCTACCCGATGGCCCCCACCCGAAAGTGCAAGGGGGAGCAGCTAAGGAAAGCATCAGGTAAGGCCTTACAGGATGGCATAAAGTAGGTGTGTGGCAATGCATGCATTGGTAGGGGATGTTGTTGCTAGAAAATGGGTCTCATGACAAATGAGCCTATCGATCAGATCCTAAGACTTCCCAAAGGTGTGTTGGAAAGAGCGAGATGTCGGGTCCGTAAGGCACCCACCTGACAGTTTCACGAGTAGTGTGAAAGTAGACGTCGAGGCGTAGGCATCAAAATGATGTGGAGACTTAGCCGCCTTGACCAATGATAAGCATCAATGTGTGGAGCTAAGACCCACCAGTCTGTGTAGGCCCAAAATTCTCACCTCGGAGACACTAAAAGGCGCGAAAAGGAGAACGTTGGGATCCAAGGTGTTGAATGATGTGGTACAGGTAATGGTGGTGACCAACAGGAAGGAGGTTATGCAATCCCACCATCCTTGTAAGCCCGAAGGGAGATCTAGTGGGTAAGTGGGGCGGCGTGTCCAGTGGAACCCACCTGGGATGCATAAGAGCGCTATGCTTGAGGGTGTCAATTTATGCAAAGAGTAGAGGTCATTGCATCTGACAGGGATTGATAAATAAATGAATATATGTGTGTGTGGGTGTGAGCATGCAGAGAAAAAGCTCTAATTGTGAAGTTATGAAGCCTAAGTAACGTTCTGTTAAAAAAAAAGAGAAGGATAATGTTACCCCATCCCTCTAATAGTACTCAAGGGGTTGGGTATGTTAGAATTAGGTAGCCAATCCTTATGGATGCCAAGCTACCAAAGTGGCTTCCTTTCTTTCTAGTAGTATGGACTAATGTTATAAATATGAAGAGAAGTCTCATATCCAAGCTTTGACCTCATCGCCATCAAAGGTATAAAAAAATTGTGGCAAGGTCAATTTAGGGTCCCAAATCAATCCAATGGGTGGTTAAGATGTCGTTTTATAGATCTTTAAATCTTGTACTTCCATAGCTAGGTCATGTATCAACTTAGTGTGCTCTTGAAGATTTTGATTCTAGTGTTGAATAATTTATTAGAACTATGAAAAATCATTTGTGCTTCTACAAGGGAATCATCCACACAAATATTCTTAAGAGAAGCCATGAAGTTTTTGTTGAGTTCTTGAAATAACTTAAAAAAAGGTATCTAAGAATGTAAGAAAGAAAGATAGTTATGTCTTTCTTCATACCTCAATTGTCCTACAATGAAAAAATCAAAATTAAAAGATAAAAGATCATTAACAATGTAATACAAAATTACAAAAACTAACTCTAATATAAAAATTAATAATAAAAAATACTTATATTAACTTTTAAACTAATTAATACATACCAAAATCTTACTCCACAATTAATTTTATATAATATAAAAAATAACAATATTAAAAATTCATCATTTTGTTTTATATAATAACCTAACTGCGTATTAATTCACATTATTCAACCATTACTATCTTCCACATCACCACCTTCTGAAAACCTAAACAAATTACTATTATTATAAAAATATATTTTAATATCTTTGTTTAATAATAAAACCTAACTGCCTATTAAATTCACATTATTTCAACCATTACTACCCTCCAACATCACCATCTTTTAAAAACCTAAACAAATACTATTTATTATAAAAATATATTAAAATAAATTTTCCCATTGGCTATACTAACACATTCATTACAAACCATGAAAAATTATTTATTACAAACCATGAAAATTTATTAGGCTTTCATTCTTTTACGTACTGTCAAGGGAAAAAATAAAATGTGAATCCCACATCTATTAATCATTGTGCTAAGTGCTCGTGTCCATGTTCCATGAGAGATTTAAAAAATTTGTTTATGATTTCATGGGTGTTCCTTTTAGGATATCATGACCCCACCAAACTATTTTTTTCCAAAAGTATTATTTAAATAAATAAATAAAAATTATTTCATGGAAGTTAAAAGTGGTGGAAAATTAATGATGTGATAGCCATTATATTTTAAAATTTTATACATTCATTTATGATAAATTATTGCTCAAAAATATGAGCATGGGCGTGGAAATGATTATGTCTGGAAGGGACTTTCTATATTGCTTAATAATTTATAGCATAAAGAAAGAAGACTTAGTTGTAGTGCATCTCTTAGATCCATGCACGCTGCATCACAGCATTAACATTTACATCAACATGAGTATATTCCCACCTTTAGTCAAAGACTTTGCTTAATAATAGATAAGGATAAAACCATTTCACGTCAACGAAAAACTTGACATTTAAAAGTGTAATGTTGTACTTTACATACATGACAAATGAAGAGTCAACAACACAACAACACATTTTTATACTCTGCACAAATTTATAAGGGTAAGTTTACAATCTATATATGGTAAGGAAATATAAAAATTAATACTAAAACACACCTTATGAAGTTAAAAAATTGCATCACATAAACATTTTTTATAAT